>CACVBM020000577.1:0-282755 GCA_902728155.2 Microthlaspi erraticum
AGCTGCTTCACGGTTCAAGGAGTACAAGAGAGAGTACCCTCACCATGGTTTTACAGAGATTGCTTTGCTAAACTTCTTCTATTAAGGAGTTGATGAGAAATTCAAGATGGCCCTCAACATCGCAAGTCAAGGGGACTTCATGACTAATACAGTTGCTCAAGCCAATACTCTCATTGATAACTTGGCTGAAAGCAACAAATATTCTTTCTTGGATTATGAGAAAAACGTGGAGGACATCAAGCCAAATTCAGACTTTTCAGGAATCCTTGAGCTGAAATCAATGGTTGCTCAATTTCTCAAGAACCAGCAAAGGGATGCATACCAATGTGAGAACGTGGGAGCTTCTCATGTTAAGGATAAAGAGGAGTGTAATGGTGATAACACTCACAAGCAGCAAGGAGAAGTCAACTACATTGATGCTAGAGAGGAAAGAATCGAAGCTATGATGCAACAGCTAATGGAAAATCAACAACATATGATGGAAATACAAGAGCAAAACGCCCAAGAGATTGAAAACCTTGAGTATAAAATGGCGAACGACTATGGTCATCTCAACAGAAAAGATGATGAGATATTTGCAAAGCTATTTGATCTAACCAATCATGTGAAGATGCTTGAGGTACAAGTTGCTCAAACTGCAGAAGGTATGAAGAGGCAAGAAGGCTTTCTTCCAAGTAAGACTGAGTTAAATCCAAGAGTTTGCAAAGTTATCACAACTCAGAACAAGGACGTGGTCTCACCAGCCCCTATAGATCATTCAACCCTCAAAAACCCATTGGAATGGCCTGAAGATGATGAGCCAATCTACAAGGGACCTCATCAAAGAAAGCTGCATAAGATGGAAGATCCAGGGCAATTTGTTTTCCCATGCACAATCAATGGTATGGATTTTATTGATTCCCTCTGCGATACAGGAGCTAATGTGAATGTTATGTCTAAGCTTATAGCAGATGAGTTTGGAATAATTGACATTAAAGACTCTCAAACATCACTGAAGTTTGGAAACGCCTCTACTATTACCCCATATGGCTTTGCTCAAGATATATTGGTACAAGTGGGAGGTTGTCTTGTTCCTACAGATTTTCATATTCTAGAGATGAATGAGGAACCCCTAACGCCATTGGTTTTTGGTAGTTCCTTCCTTGCAACAGTTGGAGCTAATGTGGACTATCCAAACCAAAGAGTTTCTTTCTCTAGAGTAAAGAAAAGAGTCTTTTATCCAGCAGTCCCTACCAAGAGCTCTTATTGTATAACCATTAGGAATGGCAGCAGATTGAGTTTAGACCATGGAGAAGAGAAGGAGAAGCCTCAAAACGTTTCCAAGCAAGCTCTTTACATAAGATCTTATGAAGTTATCAAATCAGTGAACTCTGATCATGAAAGGTGCTTAAGAGACAAGGTTTCGACTGTAATGCCTAAAGAGTGTGATGCAGATAGTTCTAAGGAAGTTTTCCATCTTGAGAGACGTCCTAGAGCCCCTCCAAAACCAGCACCATCCGACACTCCTTGGTTTAGATACATTGCCAACTATCTTGCTGCTGATCATCCACCACCCCAATTCTTTGGCTACAAGAAGAAGAAATTCTTACGTGATGTTAGAAGGTACTTTTGGGACGAACCTTATCTTTATAAACATTGTTCTGATGGTATGTTTAGAAGATGTATTCCAGAAGAAGAAGTCCCAGGAGTTCTCTTTGCTTGTCATGGATCTGACTATGCAGGACATTTTGCTACTAACAAGACTGTTGCTAAGATCTTGCAAGCTGGTTTTTGGTGGCCCACCATGTTTAAGGACGCCCATGACTTCATCTCTAAGTGTGATGCTTGCCAGAGACAAGGAAACATCAGCAAAAGGAATGAGATGCCACAAAACTTCATCCAAGAAGTGGAAGTTTTTGATGTTTGGGGAATAGACTTCATGGGTCCTTTTCCTTCTTCTTATGGGAACAAGTACATCCTTGTTGTTGTTGACTATGTGTCTAAGTGGGTAGAAGCCATAGCCAGCCCTACAAACGACTCCAAGGTGGTGATAAAGTTATTCAAGTCGATCATCTTTCCAAGATTTGGTATCCCAAGAGTTGTGATTAGTGATGGAGGATCTCATTTCATCAACAAGGTCTTTGAAAGACTACTGAAGAAAAATGGAGTGAGACACAAGGTTGCTACTCCTTATCACCCTCAGACAAGTGGGCAAGTAGAGATTTCTAACAGAGAAATCAAGAGGATCTTAGAGAAGACAGTGGGAATGACAAGAAAGGATTGGTCAGTAAAGCTTGATGATGCTCTTTGGGCATATAGAACTGCATTCAAAACCCACTTGGAACAACTCCTTTTCACCTTGTCTATGGAAACATCCTTTCACGTCTATGGAAAAGCTTGTCATCTTCCTGTTGAGATTGAGTATAAGGCGGAATGGACAGTAAAGAAGCTAAACTATGATATCAAGACAACAAAGGAGAGGCGCTTGATTCAGTTGAATGAGTTGGATGAAATTCGTCATAATGCCTTTGAGAATTCTAGGATCTACAAGGAAAGAACAAAAGCATATCATGACAAGAAGATAGTCCCCAAGAAGTTCTCTCCCAATGACCAGGTTCTCCTTTTCAACTCACGCCTGAAACTCTTTCCCGGTAAGCTTAGATCGCGATGATCCGGACCTTTTAAGATAAAAGAAGTGAAACCATATGGCGCTGTTGTACTATGGAACCGTTCTGGAGGTGATTTCACTGTTAATGGACAAAGACTCAAGCCATATCTCGCAGACATTGATGAGGATGAGAGAGAAACATTTCCTTTAGTCGATGCCCCACTCGCCTAAGAAGAGCCATAACGTCAAGCTAATGACATTAAACAAGCGCTGTATGGGAGGCAACCCATAAGGTGTTTTCTTTTCCCTTTTTTTTTACTTTTTGTTTTAGTTTAATGGTTTTTGTTTTGTTTTTGAAGTTTTGAATTCAGAGATTTGAGAATCTAGCATGAAATTTGAGAAGAAACCTAGAAAAATGAAGAAATGAGCAATCATATGGCCGGGCCGATTTTGATGACTGACCGGAACGCATCTATGGTCAGCCGTGTTCCCTCTGGACCTCTCTCCTACAACCCTACATCCCATCCCACCTATCCTATTCCACAATCCATCCCATCCCACCATCCATCACATCCCACTTATCTTAAAGGAGGCTTCAAAGGAGGTTCATACCCAATCACAAGGAACAAGGCGGGAAACACCTGGAAATGATAAAGAATGGTTAGAAAATCACTTTGGTCGAAGAAAATCTCAATTGGCCCGAGTGGATTTGAAGATATTCTAACCGGCCTATTTCTCTCGGCCATGGAGGATACAAAGAGAACAATCATCAGCCATCTCCCAAACTTCACAGGCGACCATAAAATCGAATTTTGGTCAGCAAATACAAACGATTGGCCGGTGAAATGTTCTCGGTTCAGGAGATAGACCAAGTAGCTACATCCGGCCGATCTAAGTCTAGAAAATGGCCGACAAAACCAAATCACGGCATAGGCGCGCCCACCAGCTGGAAAAAACTTCATGGAGCTTCATTAACACACTTCCAAAGGAAGATTACAAAACGAACCAGTCAATCTCAAGGATGGCCAAGAAACCTCTCCCTAGAGCCGATTGGACCACTTTGTGAAGGATCTCTCAAACCGCTCGTTCGAATGGTCTCCAACCTCACCAATGGGCATCAACTATCAGGTTGGTCAATGAAATTGCAATATGGGTCGAGGAATTCTTTATGTTTTGTTCTGTGGTTCATAGCATACCCTGTCGGACGACCGAAATGGACCATACTCGGCCAAATCGCAAACCGGAGTGAACCAGGCCCTGAAATTCAATACTCACCGACGAATATCACATGAGGAAGTGTCTCATTCACCAACTCGGCCCTGATCTTGATGACCTAAGGCTTATCTCAACCTATCAAAGGAGAAGGACATCCACATATCACCAATGGGTCGTTTCTTCATGGACTTAAGGTCTAATCAGGTTATATCTTTATTCTCATTCACTCACACATTATTACCTCTTTCTTTTTCCTCCCTTAATCGGATTTTCTTTCACCGGGACGGTGCAAGTTAAGTCTGGGGGGATTGTTGGTACTAATGCGTTTGTTCATGCCTTGTCTTTATCTTATATCTTTTTCTCTTTTCAACCTTTTTCAAAACTTCTGTTTTATTGAGTCAAAATAAGTTAGGAAACTATGATCTATCCTAGGAGCTTACCTTATCACACCAAAGCTCTTGTGATCACAAAGGCGAATACCGACGCCGAACAATGCCTAACGGAACCTCTGAGGGTGGATCGACCTACTGATTTGGCAATATTTCTAAGGTACCCACGCAATCTAGAGTTAACTCCACAACTTAATGAACCTTTAATTTTCTTGTCAAGGGGCTTGAGATACATATGAGCCGACTCCTCATTCAGGTCTAGTTGAGACATGTCAATAAAGAAACAGTCCATCCTCTCTCTTATCTGCAAAAAAAGATCAAAAGCTTTATAGCACAAGGAAAACAAGTAAGCATGAGGAATGCATACTTCTGTACCTTCATGTCTTATGGAATACCTTATAAACAAGGAGGAAGCTTAAGCCAATCCATGTGTCCCAGTAAGAGAAATCTTAAGGGAAGGAGGATCGATAGAAAAAATAAAATGATACCCTAGAAAAGTAGGGAAAAATTGATCCTTCAATGATAAGAGAGAAGGAGAGAGGTTTGGTACTGAATGTGCTAAAAAGACTGTCTTGGCAAACACTTGGATGGGTAAGAATCAATGCTCTGTGATCAATACTCCCTTGATAAAGACCACACGTTTTAAATACTGCAAGGAGTTAGCAATAGAGAGTTTGGAATACTGGATGAGATTTGTTGGGTCCGGTATGGTTCGCTAAGCTCAAGGTCAGTACGGGAAAGCTAGTTTCAAAGTTGGTTTTGCTCCAAATGAAAGCAGAGCAATGGTAGATACAAGTTCTAAAGGATAAGTGAGTTTCCATGTTTTCAAAACCTCTTCACTAGTTTGGATTCGATTTGCTTGGGGACAAGCAAAGATCTAAGTCTGGGGGAGTTGATATACCTCTATTTTACATGCTTTTTATATGGTTTTACTATGCTTTTCATAAGGTTTTTAATGGCTTTCTGATCTAAAAAGGTAGTTTTTATGTATTTATAGTACTTAGAGTCTAAACAGGTAAAAGATGCATTTTGGAGCAAAACACAGGATTTGGACTTCAAGACCGCTCCAGGACGTAGCATCAACTTAAGAAGGGCCTTAAAAACATTCTACTCAATGGACTTCATCAAACCAGTTGGCGATGCATACATGAGTTAGCTTTGCAATGCAACTGGAATCAATCAATTTGACCGAGTAGATTGGGAGATATCTCTATTTCCCTGAGACATATACCGAGGAGCTTTATCGGACTGCATCAGTACATCAGACGAGCAGCAGCGGCTTGGACCCTTAAACTCAATGGATTTCATAAAAATCGAACCAAGATAGCCAGATGGTTAGTGTTCCAATGCCGTTGGAAGTATGCAATTTGGATAAGCGCGTTTAGGAGATATCACGTTTGTACTGAAGACTGGTTACAGCCGGCCGAACGCACTCGGCCGGACAGGAAGGGAATTGGCTTCGCTCGGCCTTCTCCAGGACCGATCCGACCGCACGACCGCACCGTCCGAGCCGGGAGGCAATGGACCACGATCGACCGAGAACATCACATCACGGCCGACCCCGACGGCCGACCACATCCCTTGCACGGTCGACCCGATGTCCGCGAACAAGAAGCCCACTTATGCAGTTTTGACAATTCTCAGCCCAATTAACCTAAACCGACTTGTGAAGACCTAGGGCACTATAAATACTCTTTTTTAGCCTCTTTAGAGGAGAGGGCCGCATTAGTTTTAGAGAGTTTACATTGATTTCGTTTTAGAGCTTCATGGGAGAAGATCTCACCTTTGTAACACTATAGAGGAGATTTCTAAACCCTTTTACTTTCTATCAAGTTTTATTATGAATTCTTCTTCATCTCTATGCTTGATCTCTGTTACTATGTTTGAGTAATCTCCTTGTTGGGTTTAAGAGTTTTCAAAGGGTTTTCATGGATTGATTGTTAGGTTGCTAGATTAGGGTTTTATCATTAAAGTTCTTCATCTAAGTTTGTGTTTATTGCTTGTAGCTTGATTGACCGTCTAAGCTAATGCTCTTAGGTAGATTTACATTCTGACGCTTGATAAATCTCTTGAATCAACTTAGATGAGCAAGGCATAGTAACCTATGGAAGTAGAATTGCAAAGCTTTGTGAACTAGACCTACGGAAGTAGAGCTATCGAATTTGAACTGTTCTTACATGCTTAACCTCTTGATTACCTGCGGAAGTTGTGTGATTTAGGTTGTTAGACATAGTAATTGGCACTGCGGGAGTAGGTCAATTATACTTATTGATTCGAGTTCTAGAACAAACTATTGATTTCCCTATCTATTTGCTTGATCCAATCTATGAAACCTTGCGAATCCTCTATGCCCAATGCTTTCTTCTATTGCTTTCACCTTATTTACTTGTTTTGCTTTGAAACCGTGACAACAACAAACCTCCATACTTGAGTCTTAGCTTGATTCGAATCTCATAAACTCATAGTGTAAACTTATCTGGTCCTTGTGTTCGATAACCCGTTACTACATCTGACCTGTGCACTTGCAGAATCAGGGATAGGAATAGGTAAAACCTGATCCCGCATCATGATGCAGCCTCAAAGGCACTTGTGGGAGAGAAAAGAAAGAACCCATCAGCCCAAGTTTCCTCAACCAAGCCATCTCAGCTCACAATGACTTTGTTCCCCACCAAGTTTGAAAATGGGAAGATTGAGTACAAGATAAGGTACAAGGGGAGATCAAGGCCATTCTCTAGAGCCAAAGCCTTGGTGACTTCAGAACAGTCCAGGGACCCAACCAAGCTAAAGGAGCTTCTGTCTCAAGTCCTCACTATCACCCTTGATGGTGGGACTAGCTCAACCAATGCCTAAGAGGTAAAGGTCAAGCTATGGGACCTTAAACAAGCTCACTTGGGAGGAAGTCCCATGTTTATCCTTGTACATATTCTATTATTGCAATTTCTATCTATTTCGTGTCTTTAACCTTTCAATAAGTTAAGTTTAGGTGACAAAGGAGCCAGCTCGACCGATAGCTCGATCGAGCTAGAAACAGGGCAACTCGATCGAGTTCCACAACTCGACCAAGGTAAGTTTTTGAATTTCAAATTTCTAACCGTTTTCCTTGGTCAAGGAGTGGGTCCCACAAGTAATTTTGGTCCCCCACTTCCTGAAATCGATCAGAAAATCCCTTGCCTTTTGTCCCCTCTTTATTTACCTTTTAATCTCAACCACACATCTCAAACACTCCCTCTTCCCCATAACTCGATCGAACCCACTTCTCCCTCTCTCCCACAATCTAAAATTCTGAAAATCATCCATCTCTCTCTTCACCACAAGAAAAATCGAAATTTCTCTCCTCTCTTAAGTTTTTGCGATTTCATTGTTCATCATCTTGTTTGCTTTATTCTAGCTACTGTGATTCTCCATCATCCAAGCAAGGTATGAACCTAAACCCCTGAATCCTCTCTCGATTCCTTATTGCTTGTTTTCTCTTGATTTTTGATTGCATGTGTCCCTTGTGGACTTGTTCTTGAATATTGCTTTCTTTTCGCCTCCTGTTTATATAATCTTGTGAATTTGCCTCACCTCACCTCTGTTTTGCCATTAAACTTGTTGCATGTGCTTGAAATCTTGAATTTGAGTTTGGTATTGGTTAGATGCTTTGGTTTTTCACTAGAATTGCTTATTGTTCCATTCTTATGTCTTGGTTCGAATTTGATTGATTAAGCATCCTTTCCAGCTCTTATTGTTTGATTAGGTTCGGTTTACTCTGTTTTCACTTAGCTCAATCGAGTTTGTCACTCGAGTTTTTTGACTCGATCGAGCTGAGTGTCGAGTTGACCGAACCAACGATTACAACTCTAATTCCTTGAGTTTTTGATGATTTCAGGAACCCAACTTTGAAGAAGCAACAGTTTAAGATGTTGAGAGGTGAAGGAAGCAAGGCAGCGTTCACAAAGGAGGAGATAGTGAGAGGAGCAAGGAGGATGCAAAGACACTAACCAAGGAAGATGAGGAAGAGATTGAGAGTTGAGGGAAGAGAGAAGGACCAAGAGGAGGAATGACCCAATCAGTAGTGAGAGTGAATTGGGAGAATTCGAGATTGGTGTGAACATTGGAAGGGGAGAGAGTGATGACTCTTCACAAGAGGAAGGAGAAGAGGTCAATCAAGAAGTTGAGGAAGTGAGCATGAGAGCAATGAGAATGTGCCCATGGAGGAGGCTGAGTCAGAAGAAGAAGAGGATGAGCTCCCCATGTACCAAGAGCACTACATGCTCTCTTCTCCATGGACTTTGTGGAGACCAAGTACCCACATGATGACACAATGAAGGCTCTTGGGATCTTTGAGGATGTGGAGCTAGTCCTCAAGAACATGCGCTTGGCCAAGTTCTTCTCTCACCGCATGGAGTCATACAAGGAGCTCACTTGTGAGTTTTTGGCGTCAATGAGGTCACAAGTATGAGCTCGATCGAGCTGAGTTGGACCAAGGCTTGGGATGGATCACGTTCTTGGCAAGGGAGAGAAAGGAAGGTGACCTTTAGGCAGTTGGAGATCTTTTGGTTTCACTATGGAGAGGGAACCATTGGGAATCAAGGAGATGAGCTCCAAAGAGTATGGGCTACAATTGCTGAAGAGGATACTCTTCCTCAAGGTCCAAGGCTGCTCAGATCAGGAAGCCTGTGCTAGATATGTCCACAAGGCTCTTGCCAACACCTTCTTTGCAAGGAAAGCCACTGGACAATCAATGAGGAGAGGTGAAGCTCCTTGACATGGGAATCAAGCCCATCATCTCACGCACAAGGATGGGAAGAAGATCAGAGGAGATAGATCCATGCAGGGAATCTCATGCCTCTCCTTGACCAGCTCTCTCCTACAAGACAGCCTATACACACGGCAAACGGGAAGGAAGCTTAGTGTTGGAGGGTCATCACACCAATCTCTGTGCAGCTGGAGTCCATGGACAAGAGAAGGTCTACTCCAGCAGGTGGATGGACATCAAGTTTTGCAAGACCAACCTCCTCATTGAGCACAAGGAGTTGGATGGGAGGTTCCAATTCAAGTTCACACATCCATTGGCTGGCCCTTCCAAGCTTCTTCTGCCCAACCCTGAGCTCACCACGGTAGGAGGTACAACATTGACTTCAGACCCCCTGTCACACGTTAGTTGGGCATGAAGAGGATTTGCGAGAAGAGGAGCCTGAGCTCGATCGAGCTGAGGATCGAGTTGAGGACAACGCTCAAGTGAATGAGGATTTGGGTGAGCCTGAGTGCTATTACTTTGAGGAGTATGAGGCTCCAAGGATGAACCCCTCTGTTGTGGCTGCCACAAGAGGATTGGACTTCTCCAAAGGTTCAACAAGTGGCAAGGGAAAGCCATGGAAAGATGCAAAAGTCCATGGACAAGATGGTGAGCAAGATCAAGAGTTTGGAGAAGAAGGTTTCTGGTTCTTCAAGCAAGAAGAAGAAGGCACCCATGGCTCCTACTTTCCCTAGGAGTAGATCACTCCTCACCACCCAAGGAGGCTCCCTGCCCAAGAGCCTCACAGAGCCTCTTCATTTCGAGCCAAGGGAAGGAGGAGACAACACGCAGAGGGAGGAAGAGTTCCAAGGCGCGCTCCAACTCGATCGAGTGAGCTCGACTCGAGCTGAGGTCGAGTTGACCTGGAGGAGCCCCTGTTCGAGAACCCTGGATTCGAGTACGATCCAGCCTACCAGGACTTCCTCAGAGCCATGGACCCCTACAACCGCTTCGAGCGAGCACAGCTCCACCAAGGCCAAGGAGCCACACCACTTCGAGATGAAGAAGAGGAAGAAGAGAGAGCAAGCTCGATCGAGCTGACGAACAGTTGAGTGGAGTGCTCCTGATGGCCGTCTGCCCTCTCCAGACCACGACCTTGCCTCCCAGTTCTTTGGGGGGCACTGAGGTATCCAAACACCAACCCTTGTAATACCATTTCATATTTTCTTGCATTTGTTTTTTTTTCTTGGTTTTGCCCTCTTGAATCTTTCACTAAATTTCTCTCACACAAGGGACTGTGTGATTTAAGTTTGGGGGAGGGTTCAAGAGATGATTTAACCTTGTTTTCTTTGTTCTTAGTTTTTCATTCATCTTTTGCATAGAAAAACCAAAAAAATCATAAAATTTTCAAAAAATCCAAAAATATTTTCATCTTTTTGCATTCATATTTGTTAGATTGTTTAGGATTGCATTTTCACTTGCATTGTTGATTTGATTTGAAAACTTGTTCATCATTTGCGATTTCTTGAGTGCCCTGTTTTTAGATTCTTTTGTGCATTAGGGTGAGATTGATTGAGCAACAAGAACCATGTTTATCTTGATCATATCACTGCATGCACATCTCATTCAACCATTGCTGTGATTTGATGCATTTCCCTATCTATTTGAACCATAACTTGATCTTTAATTACCAATGCTTGCATTTGATTTCAACTCATGGCTACCACATACATATCTGGACATTCTTTACCTATTTTCATATCCCTCTTGCTTGTCCAGATAGCTGATCTCCATCTTTGAGACAGTTACCACACCTTAAACCTAAGCCTTTTCATTTCAAACCCCATATTATCTCTTGTGCGATTGTGAGAACCTTTCTTGGCTTTGCTTAGCATAAGGTGTTGTGTTTAAACCGGCAGGGGCAGTAGTTCTAGTTGTCTAGTTCTCTTGGGATTGTTTTCAGGCTAAGTTTGGGGGTGCCAACTCGAGCTCGATCGAGTTGGGTGTCAAAAACCAGAAAAGTGGTAAAAGTTGGGAAAATCCAAAGGAAAAAGAGTTTAGTTAAGTCCAGGGAGTTGGCAGTGTTAAAAAGGGTCTAGTAAAGGTTTGGGAAGTTAAAAAAGGAAGTAAAAAGGGTTCTAAGTAGAATGAAAAGAAGGCAAAGCCTCAAGTGTCAAAAAGAAAGAAAAGTTCCCTAAGTGTTTAGAAAATCCCAAACCGCTAGATGTTACCTCAAGAAGCCTCTCCCTAGGATGTTCTTAAAAGAAAAGTGAGCAAAGCTCCTCAGTTTCAAAGGCGAAATGCCAAAAAGGGTAGTTAGGATTTTGTTCTAAAAAGCTCTAAGTGTTGAACTCGATCGAGTTAGGATTAGGCGGCTCGAGCTGCTGTTCTTGCATCATCTTTGGTTCTAACACTTAGCCTTCTGCCAAAGCAAAGCCACTTTCTTGAGAGATCCCTGTTACTAAACCACCATACAAAAGAGACCCTCTTTGTCTCTTAACCCATAAACCCTTGAAACCAAATGAGTTGATTGATCTTGCATGTTTTTGGTTCACTGTTTTTGCTTAATGAATGTTAAAGGGATTTGCTGATTTGAATGCATTGTTTGAGTGACTGTGAAGTGGGATTGATGTTGATAAGCATGGTTAAATCTTAATGAATATCTCTCACCTTGTTGCATTCTAGAATCTCTAAGTTGGACATTTAGCAAATCGCTTTTGAGGACATGTTTTTAAGTGTTGAATCAACTTGTTTTCAAACCTCATCTCTTTCTTGTTCTATTTGTTTGCTTGAGGGCAAGCAAAGTTCAAGTTTGGGGGTGTTGATGTACTTGCATTTTACATAGTTTTAGTACATCTTTTATGCATCTTTTGCATAGTTTTAGCATCCATTAGCATCATATCTTGTTCCTTTTCTCTTCTTATGCATTCATGTAGTTTTAGGTTGCATTTGCATACATATGCATGTTTGGTCCTTTGAAATAGGTCTTTTGGAGCATTCTGGAGCATATGGGACGTGAGGAGCATGGAAGGGACTTGGCATGGACGCAGCTCAACTGGATACGCAAAGGAAGAAGGAGAAGCCATCTTGAAGACCAGCTCGACCACCTACTCGACCAACCGGTCGAGTTCCTCAACTCGACCGGCCAAGCTTCAACTCGATCGAGCTGAGAAGTCAAAGTCAAACCCGAAAAATGTTGCTTCCCCCTTGACTTTCCTTTGACCCTAAACCTAATCCTCTTGTATTTAAAGGCTAAAAGCCACGAAAAAACCACCAAGCTTTAGATTATTTTGTTTTAGCTTTCTTTTAATTTATTGTCTTTACTTTTTAGAACTCTAATCCATCTTTGTGTTCTTGAAGCTCTTGCTTCTTGAATCCTAGATCCTGGATTATCTTTTTGTATTTGCACTTGCTTATTTCAATAAAAGTTGTTTATTTCATCTCCTCTTTCTTATGATGTCTCTTTTATTGCATTTGCTTGTGTTTACATTCATGTGTAGTGAGTAGTTACCCTTAGGGTTTGAGATGGGATAGATTAGAGGTTTCATATGCTTAATCCTTCTTGCTTATGGTCTTAATCTAGATCTCTCTCTTTTGGATAATCTTAAGGCTACATGACCACTACCCCTGGCTTGTATGTCCTTAGGCGATTCTCCACATGGAAGTGATGGAAATCGCTGGAAAAGGTCCACTAAGAGCTCCAATAACTCTTGCTCTCGAAATGGAGTTCATAGGGGTTGGATGGATTAGTTTGGGCAATGATCCTATGGCCTCCAAGGCTTGATTCTCACTGGCTAACCCCCTGTTTCTGAGATCATTCCTTGGTTGATAGCTTTCACCTTGGGAAAGGGTTAGCTAGGCATTGAGAAGCCCAATATCAAGAGAAGCCTTGATACAAGTTTTAAGAGCAAGATTGATTAAGTATAGCTTCCTCTGATTGCAAAACCCTGTCTTGAACCCTAATTCTCGCATTTAGCTTGTTAAAGTCGCTGCCTTTATTGCTTTTTACTTCAACTCGACCCTAAACTCGATCGAGCTGGTACTCTGTTCCACTCGACTCGAGTCCTTGGTCGAGCTGTTGCTTTACTGCTTTTTTACTTTATGCATTGCATTTCTGTTTCATTAGGTTGTTAGTGTTACCCCATTCAATTTACTGCTTGCTTGACTTCCTTGTTTTTCATATTCTCATAGAGTGACAATTTCCCATTTTGGATTGATAACCCTTATGCTATAATGACTATGATGGTTAAGGGAATTGTTGATTGTGATTGTGTTTGCATCATACCACCTCATCTTATATACCACTGTTGCATTCCACCACATCTCATTTCATATCTTTCACACCCACACACAAATCTTATCATCAAGTTCACCCCCACTCACTGCACGCAACGTTCTCGTTGCGCACCTGGATCGTCACCTTTTGACGGTGTGAGTCCAGGCCACTCAACTTGACTCCACACTTTCCTCTGGATTTGGCTCTGATACCAAATTATAACGCCCTGACCGCCCATCCCGGTAAGCCACCCCCACCCTCTCTTGCATGTGGGTCTCACCCCTGTCCGACGGCCGGTGCACTATTGTCTGTTCCTTTTGCTCACTTTGTTTTTATTCTATTTTTGTGGAGGAAAAATGATATTGGTATATTCTCATGTGTTGTGATTTTTCAAATCCAACCAAAACCTCCTTAGCTAAATCATAGTATATATAAAATTCATTGTATTTGTGCATAAAAATCTATCGGAAACCGATAAGTTAGACAATCCCTGATCATAAAAGGAATCATGGAAACACGGTTACGGCTTGGAGACTTAAATCCCAATCGATGCTAATTTAATATGATCTAAGCACCTTTTGAAGTAATGACATCAAAAATTAGTCTTAATTACTTAAACTCTACAAGCGTTGAGGTACTAATGAACAAAAGGATCGCAAGGATCTTATAATATAAAAGAGAGCTAAAAGGGCACTTTGAACAATCCAAAACTCATAAGAAATCACAGAAACTTCTTACATAGGTTCATTGGAAAAATCAGATGAGATAACCTTAATCAAAACTTGTTGTTATGGCATAGAAAATCAAATAGCCAAGCTTGACATCGTCGTGGCTGACAGTAATAGAGATAATCAAATAAAAATCTTCAAATTCAACAATTCATCCGAAGGATCTAAATCAATTAGAATTCATCTGCATCTCTCAGGGTGGACACACTACTTAGAAACATGTCATCAAGAAGAGACATGTCCAGTTAGAGATCAATCAGGATCCAATCAAATCAAAACTCTTATATGCTTCACAAAATCTGAAGAAGAGAACAATCTGATATGGAAAATTATGAGAGCAAATGAGAGAACTATTTCAGAAATATTACAATTTAAAACCCAAAAAAAAAAGTTTTCACAACTGAAAATAAAGTGCATGAAAGAAATAATAGATTAGTGTTTTAAATTAATATATGTTGTAGTTTAATATTTTTTGTTTTTTTGAACAAACTTTTCATTAAAGGAAATAAGTGGTTACAAGCATTCGAAGAGACGGGAGTTTAGTTCACATGAAACCGATTTTGCAAGCACATCGGCTTCCAAATTCTCCGATCTCGGAACATATCGAAAGGAGATTGAGGTAAATAACTTTTCTAGAGATTGAATATCAAAATGGAGACCGTAGATTTCCTTGATTTTCTCTTGCGATGTTAGGGCTCATATTAGATCTTGAGGGTCTGATTTGACTTGTAGGTGGAGAAAATTCTTCTCCAAAGCTTGCATTAAGGCAGATCTGATAGCAATGGCTTCAGCTATGAGTGGAGATAAGGCGAATGGTTCAGCCAAGCTGCCGGAGTCGAGTTTGAAACCCTCTCTGTTGGTGAAAACCCATCCCGCTCCCGCGATCGCTGTTTCCTGTTTCCAACCTCCGTTAGTGAAGCAGAATGATATACCTCTAATTTACCCACTTTTTATACTGTTTTAGCATTGTTTTCTAATGGTTTTTGGCAGGTTTTCTATCTAAAAAGGTAGTTTTACTGTGTTTATAGTGTCTAGAGTCTAAACAGGTGAAATGATGCATTTTGGAGCAAAACCATAGGATTTGCACTTCAAGCCGCTCCATGCACAAGCACCAACTTTAAGAGGGCCCAGAAAAAGATCTACTCAATGGATTTCATCAAGACCAGTTCCCTGCGTGCTCTGATTGAGTTAACTTTCCAACGCAACTGGAATGGCCTCATTTGGATGAGTAGAAAAGGAGTTAACCAAAAGAGTGAAGACTGTCCAGACGGCTCTATCGAGAATCAGCGCCCAAACCGCGCAGTCCGGCTGGCCGAGGAACGAATGTTCCGCGCTCGGCCAAATCACATCCGTCCGACTGAAGTCTCGGCCAAAGTCCAAACCGACCGGCCGATCACGCAATCACGACCCGGGAAACATGTCCCGCGGTCGGCCAAGCTCAAGCGTCACGCCACGCCGCGCACGATGCATCCGTCCGAGCCGGGAAGAACGTCCCACGTCCGGCCGAGAACCATCGGCCAATCTCATCCGCCGACCACGCCGGCCGACCGAATCCGTCCGGCCACGACCGTTCCGACTCGGCCACGACCCGATTGTCCGGCCGATCGTCCCGACCGACCGTCCCAACGCCGCGGTCGACCCGAAGCCCGTTTTGAAGCCCAAATTTCATATTTTCAAGCCCGGCTTAACCCTAAGCCGCCTCAAAAGACCTAGCACTATATATATAGCTTTTTAGCCTCTTGTGAAAGAGAGCCGCCCTGTATTTCGATTTCCTACTCTAAGTTTTATTGCAATCATGTTTTCTTCATCTCTATGTGTGTTTGCTTTGATCATGTCTGAGTAATCCACTAGTTAGGTTGCTAGGGTTACTATTCAATGAGTTGCTTGCATGATCTTTGATTTCAATGATTAGCTAGGGATTATATTAGAGTCTTTGTCTCGTCTTGTGCACTTAACTAATGCTGATTGCTTTACCGCGCATCTAGTAATCCGATCTTAGGTTGATTTGAGCCTCGACAGTGCTGTATCATTCGCCGGACATATTCTTTGACAAGCTAGGTTTCTTAGACTGCGAAAGTTGATCTATCTATATCTAGTGAACTGTATCAGAACCTATTCATTCTAATGCTTGATTTAATCACCTAGGGACATACCAAAAGTTTAGCGACTAGGTAGATTAACAAAGGAGCCGGAGCCTCGAAAGTGGAATGGTTTTATATTCGTGATCTGTGTTCTAGATGGTTCTTAATATCCCAATATCCCTAATCAATTAATCTATCATTGTTTCATTGATCATTGCTTGCTTCTCTGCGATAGCCCCTATGACCTAGCGCTTTTCCTTTATTGTTTACAACCTCGTTATACTTGCTAGTTCGGTTCACCATTACAACCTCAATCATACTTTTGTTTTAGCTTGATCCAAAATCCATAGTTACAAAGTGTACTCAATAGCCAGTCCTTGTGTTCGATACCCATACTTCCGCGATCTGTGCACTTGCAGAGGTCTAGGAGTTTGGTAAAACCTGACTCCGCATCAAGTTTTTGGCGCCGTTGCCGGGGACTGCAGCAGTACCTTTGGAACTCGACTAGGATCTAGTCTAGAACCTTTTCCTGTTTTGCTTTTCTTTTGCTTTTGAATTTTTAGTTTTTGATTTCTTTTCTTTGATTTTTGCTTTTGTTTTTGTTTTTCCCTTTTGATTTAACTTGTTTCCAAGACTCTTTTCAGGTGCATGACTAGGAGGTCCAACAAGGACAACCTAGTTGAACATCCAGAGATAGACAAGCTTGAGAAGCAACTTAGGAAGCAGAAAGCCCAAGAGATGGCCGACGAAGCAGCTCGCGCTCACGCCGCTGAAGTGGCGCGCGCTCAAGAAGAAGGAAGAGATCCACCTCCTCCTCCTAATCCACAAGACCCTGCTGGAGATGTGAATGTGCACAACCCAAGCTGGAGCACCTACAATCGGAGACTATGACTCTGCCGATGCTTTCTTCATGGATAGAAACCCTATCCATCCACCACTTCCTGCAAGGAATGACTATGAGATCAAGCCTCAGATCATAGCATTGGTTAGACAGAACCAATTCAATGGACTTCCAGCTGAGCACCCTCTTGATCACATAGAAAACTTTGAAGAAATTTGCAGCACTACAAGATCCAATGGAGTCTCTGCTGACTACCTTAAGTGCAAGCTCTTTTCATTCTCTCTTGGCGACAAAGCTTCAAGATGGTTGAAGTCTCTGCCAGCTCACTCCATCACCACTTGGGATGAGTACAAGGCTGCATTCATCAACCACTTCTACACCAAGCAAAGATCAATTTCTGTAAGGAACAAGATCTCCAACTTTCGCCAAGCCAACAATGAATCTTTCTATGAGGCGCTAGATCGATTCAAGGAGTACATTAGGGACTGCCCTAATCATGGTTTCAATGAGGGAAACCTATGGAACATCTTCTATCGTGGCATAGACCACAAGTACAAGCTTTCATTGGACACTGCAAGCAATGGAAACTTCATGACCAAGACTGTTGATGAAGCTAAGGTTCTTATTGAGAATCTTGCAGCTAGTGATTGTAACAACTGTCCTGATTATGACCGCTCAAGCCGCACCACTACTAGCTCCCCTGATTCTTTTCAAATGACTGAACTCAAGAACATGATGGCTCAAGTTCTTAAGGGACAGCTCAAGCATATCAATGCAATAGAAGGGATGAGTGATGCTAATGAAGACCCATCAAGAGAATGCATGGGAGATTTCTCTAATGAAGCCAATGAAGAAGATGTGAACTACATTGGAAACTATGGGAACAAGGGATACAATCCAAGCTATCGCCCAAACCCCAACATGTCTTATAGAAACCCCAATGTGGAGAATCCTCAAGACCAAGTGTATCCTCCAAGGTATCCACAACAACAAAGACCTCCTTACCAATCTCAAGGAAGTCAATTTCAGCCAAGGCAAGGATATGAGCAGAGATCATCATATCCGCCCAAGGAGCCATATGCTTCTTCACCAAATCAAGCTCCTCCAAACCAACAAGGTGGGAGATTTGAAGGAATCCTCCAACAGATCATGGATGGCCAGAAGAGAAACACTAAAGAGATGTATGAGAAGATGGACACTTTGTTCAGCAATCTCAACACCAAGTATGATGCTGTTGCCACTCATGTGAAGAAACTAGAGACTCAAGTCACTCAAACTATGGAAGCTGTTAAGAGACAGGAAGCTGAATCCAAGAAGTCCTTTTGCAACTCAGCCGCCATAGAAGAAAGATTTGAAGACCAAGTTCCAGAATGGATGCTTTCAAAACCTACTGTTGATTGCATGATTTGGCCTGAAGAGAATTACCCAGAGAGAGAGTCCAATCGAGCTAGAAAGAGAAGACTCTTCCCAAAGATTATCCCCAAGACAGATAACTCAGGAAAGTTTGCTGTGCCTTGTATCATCAAAGGTAACATTCTTGAGCAATCTTTGTGTGACACAGGAGCCAATGTGAACATCATGTCTAAGAGGATAGCTGACAAGATAGGCCTCACCAAGATAGAGCCATCATCCATCTCCATCAACTATGCTGATTCATTCTCACAAACACCCTATGGCTTTGTGCCTAATGTGATGGTGCAGATTGGAAATTGCTCTATCCCTACTGATTTCCAGATTGTGGAAATGAGAGAGAGTAGCATAGACCTCTCATATTTGGAACCCCTTTCCTGTCTACTGTGGGTGCCATATTTGATTTCCCCAATCAAAGAATCTCTTTCAACAAGGTGAACAAGGGTATGTTCTTCCCTATGTGTTCAACAAAGAACTCTTTTGTTGACATGGTCCAAGAGGAGAAAGCTACTTTGAAGCCACCCCAAGAAGGAGAAACTGAAGAAACAATCAAGGAAGATCCCATTCCTAAGCCCAAGCAGCTTGCCAAACAAGCAAGGAGTAAGACTAAGGCCCCTACACCAAAACCGCCCAAGGGATCAACCAAGATTGAAGATGAGGCCAAGCCAAGAAGGAAGGTTAGAAAACCTAGGTCTGGCCGCAACATGAAGCTTCTATTCCCAAGGAGCTTATTGATGAGAATCTAGAAGGATTCAAGGAGAGAGTGACAAGAACTCTAAAGCTTTTTCCTAAGGCAGTAGTGCCAAGGGACATTCATGGAGAGATTGTCTATCCAGCTGTGAATCACCCACCAGATACTCATTGCAAGGAGAAAAGACTTGGAGGATCAAGGATGCCTCTTGTCTCCATCTTCTCCTGAGCGCCAAGCCTTACAGTCAAGCTAAAGACTTAAAACAAGCGCTGCATGGGAGGCAACCCATGAGGTACTTTTACTTTTCTTTCTTTAATTTTCTTAGTTTTTGTTTTGCTTTTGTGTTTTCTTTGTTTTAAGATAGGATAGAAGGAGAAAAAGGTGTGAAAACACAATCCGCGCCAAAACATTGGCCGCGGACGCGCAAAAGTGAATTTGGCCGAGCAATTCCATTCGGGCCGACCGTACCGGTCGATCCGGGAAGGAACGGCTCTCGCTCGGCCGGACACGATCTGCGCGACAAAACCGTCCGTGCAGCACGCACGGACAGGAAGGAACAGGCCGCGTTCGGCCGGAATGAGAACGGACCGACCGCCGTCGGTCGATCCGGGAAGCAAACGATCGGCCTCGGCCGATTTCTCGTCCATTCGCAGTTTGGCCGACCAAACCGCACGACCGCGACAAATCATCGGCCATCGGCCCAAATTCTCTCGGCCAAGGTAAGTCCCTTTTTCATTAAATTCAAACCGGTTTTAACCAATCCTAAACCGATTTAAACCGATTTTCAAGCTAAATTCGAATTTGAAAAGGAAATATTAATTGGAATTGGAACTTTATAACTTTACCTTTCCCTTGAAAAGAACAAGAACCTCTCTTCTTCTCTAAAACCCTAAACTCCATTAGAGGAGCTCTAAAATTTGTTTACAAAACTTTTACTGTTCATAACTTTGAAACTTGGATTTGCTTGCTCTTTTCTTCCTCATTCACTTTTCAATACACAAGGTATGTCTTTTAACTCTAATCCCATGTTTATGCAAGATCGAAATTCAATAAGTTTCTTGTTTGGTCTAAACTCTTGTCTAAACTTGAAATTGCCATTCTTATTAGTCTTGTAATGAACTTAGCTAGGTGGAACCTATGTGGTTTAGAGATATTTAGAGTTAATTTCACAACTGAATAGTTTTTCACAAAACTTATTGGGTATTCCAAACCCTTTATTCAAAAGTGAAATTGCTTGGTCATACTTCAATTCATTAGTTTATCTATTGATTACATGGATTAGAAACTCAATTTCTCTTGATTTGCTAAAAATTTCGATTTTATGCACTATAATCTTGAGATGAATAGTAAAATCCGAAAATAATTTTGAAAAGTAAAATTTCCATTTTGTTTCTTTGATATTGATTAAGCCTTGAGTTGATTCATTCATTCAAATCTTTATTGCAACTCAATTAGCTTATATTTCTTATGCACTTAACCACAAACTCATGTCTTTTCCCAAGAATTTGCTCTTGAAGGTACCCAATGGCAAGGACAAAAGGAAGTGAGACTATGAAGAAGAAAGATCCATTCATGCAACCACCAAGGAAACAGCTAGGGAGCAGCAACACCACCATCACCACATTCCATTGATGCAAGTCAAGATTATGTGGAAGTTCTAAGAGGAGAAGATGATTGGCCACTTGTAAACTTTGGTGGAGAACAAGTCCAAGACCCAAAAAAGTACAAGAAGGCAATGGAGAGAGTGAACATCGAACCTTGTGTGAAGATGGACACTCCACCCTTGATCTTCTCAAGATAAAAGATGATGTTACATGGTATCTAAGGAAGCTTGGCTTGAGAAAGCTCTTCAAGATAGAGTGCAGCGAATACTCATTGCTTACTAAGGAGTTCCTCTCCACAATCGCTCTAGCCTTTCCCAACAACAATGGAGGCCAACCAGTTGGTGATGGACTCTTACTCTTCAAAATAGGCGACACCAATGGGCGCATCTCAATCTCGGCTCTATGCCAACTCTTTGGATTTCCCAATGAGACAGCCCATGACTTCAAGGAGAACTCAACAAGGAAGCAAGCTGTCTTTGCTGATTGGACACACTTTGCCAATGAACCATTCTTGCCCTCAAAATCAAAGGTGTCTAGAATCACTCATCCAGCAATTCTCTATATGCATCGCCTCATCTCAAGCACTTTTCAATGCAACCAAGAAGCCAACAAAGTCACAACTGATGAGTTCTACATCCTCACCACGCCATTCATCAAGCATGAACAAAGGCCAACCTTGGTCTTTTGTTGCAAAGACACTCATCAATGTGAAGCATCTAGCTAAAGACTTGGAAAGCAACAAGAAGCTTTGTGTGCGATTTAGGGAGACTCATCACAGCCATAGTGCAACATGTGGGAATCACATTCCCAACTATGAGCCACTACCCAACCAACCCCATTGGATCTCCATGCCCTTCAGCAAATTCACTTCCTAAACCGTTGGACTCAAAACCCAACCAAGTTTTGCTATGAGTTCCCAATTGGACCAACCAACACTCGCTTGTCTTGCTGCCACATGAGGACATCCCAAGCCTACGCTCAGGTGTTGTCACTTTCCAACCCAAGGAGGAAGACTTCTACATCCCATCAAGAGAGAAACCATCACTTCCCCATCCTCACATACCGCACACTTCAGCGCACAGTCAAAGCTCAACGCCGCCACCAAGAACGCCATGTTCTCAGCACTGGAATGGCAGCGAACCAAGCCCTAGACCGTGTGAGCAAGCTGGAGAAGATTGTGGAGTGCCAATCACGTTTCATCTCACGCTTAGTTCGTGTAGTCCGCCACATTGCACCGGAGAGACTCTTTCGCCCTTCTCTCACCGCTAGAGAACCATATGAGCCTGACCTTGGTGAGTTCTCACTAGACTCAGAGCTTGGTTCAGAAGGCGATGACCCCATAGATGAGGAAGAGAGTTCTTCTCACCGCCACACATAGTCATCTCAAGTGGTACTTAGTGCAATGGACACTTACAAATCTCCATTTTCTATCCCTATCTCATTTTAATGAATTTCCTTTTTATTTTCTTTTACTTTGAATATTACCTCTCACCTTAATGTGATTTGCTTTCACCGGGACGGTGCAAGTTAAGTCTGGGGGGAGTTTTATTGTGTACTAATGCATTTTTCTTTCTTTTCTTATGTTTTATTTGATGTTTTCTTGTTTTATTGAGTCAAAACCAGTCCGGAAATTATGAACTTGCTTTGAGATTTGATAGTGTTGTGCTAACAATCCATGACCCTAGAGCAGAACCAGCTAAAGGCACAAGCCTAACAGAAGCTCTTACAGTGGATCGACATGCTAGCTCAGCAAAATTTCTAAGGTAACCAAGCAATCTAGAGTTAACCTCACCTTAATCAATCTTAATAACTCTTGTCAAGGGGATTGGCATACATGTCGACAGTTCCTTGCTTGATTTTCAATAAGATTTGTCTAACCTTAAAGAGTTCTCCTCTCTCTCCCATCCCTGGTAAAATGGAAAACTCAAGAGCACAAGGACAACAAGTAAGCATGAGGAATGCATATGTCTGTACCTTCATGTCTTATGGAATACCTTATTCAAACAAGGAACAAGCTAAAGACTTATCCTGTGTTGATAGAGGGGTCGATAGAAAAAATAAAATGATACCCTAGAAAAGTAGGGAGAAATCGACCTTTCAAAGTTCTGATGTGAGAAAGAGAGAGGAAAAGAACTCATTGCACTTCAAAGACAATCTTGGAGAGATCAAGTGGGTAAGAACAAGTCTTAATGATCGATATTCCCTTGATAAAGAACTCACGCTTTAAATTTTATGCAAGAGGTTAGCAATAGAGAGTTTGGATTGCTGGATGAGACTAGTTGTTGGTATTGTTCGCTAAACTTGCAGGGTGTATGTGAAGCTAACCTTATGTTGCCTATGTTCTTAGTGGAATACAGGAAAGGAACCCTTCACAGGATATTCAAAGAGCAAGGGAGTTTCCACGTTTTCAAACCTCTTTCACGGATTTAGATTCTTGTTTGCTTGGGGACAAGCAAAGATCTAAGTCTGGGGGAGTTGATATACCTCTATTTTACATGCTTTTTATACTATTTTAGTATGTTTTCTAATGGTTTTTGGCAGGTTTTCTATCTAAAAAGGTAGTTTTATTGGATTTATAGTACTAGAGTCTAAACAGGTGAAATGATGCATTTTGGAGCAAAACCATAGGATTTGCACTTCAAGTTGTCCATACCGAAGCATCAACTTTGAGAGGCCTAGAAAAAATCTACTCAATGGATTTCATCAAGACCAGTTCCCGCGTGCTCTGAGTGAGTTAACTTTCCAACGCAAGTGGTTGGCATCATTTGGATGAGTAGAAATGAAGTTATGATCAAGTTAGTGAAGACTGGTCCAGACGGCTTATCGAGCATTCGCATCCCAAACCGCACACCGGCCGATCGAGGAACTATCGTCCCGCCGCAGAACATCCGCGTTCCATCCCGCCAAATGCACGGCCGAGCTCATGTACCGACCCGGGAAGCATCGTCCCGCGGTCGAGCCGTTCAAGCCTCGCCACCATAAGCCGCGCACGACCGCGCGCGCGAACCGGGAAGCATCGCCTCGCGGCCGTGCGCACAACTCACATCCCACGGCCGATCACCGTCCGACCAGGAAGGCACGTCCCCACGTCCGGCCAAAACCTTCGGCCAAACCATCCGCCCGGACCCGACGGCCGAACGAAGAATCTCTCGGCCACGATCGACCCAACCGTGCCGATAGCCGACCACGACCCGATAGCCCGAACGGTCCGGTCGACCCGAAGCCGTTTTGAAGCACACGTTTTCACGGCCCGACTTAACCTAATGCCGCCTCTGAAGACCTAGTACTATAAATACAACTTTTTAGCCTCTTAGAAAGAGAGCCGCATATTGTATCACGATTTACACTTAGAGTTTGTTCTAGATTTCAAGGAGAAGATCTCTCCTCCTTACTTCAATTTGAAGAAGTTTTCTAAACCTTTCTCTATCTATGATGTTTCTTCATCTCTATGTGTTATTGCTTTGATCATGTCTGAGTAATCCACTAGTTAGGTTGCTAGGGTTACTAATCAATGAGTTGCTTGCATGATCTTTGATTTCGATGTTTAGCTAGGGATTATCTTAGAGTCTTTGTCTCGTCTTGTTCACTTAACTAATGCTGATTGCTTTACCGCGCATCTAGTAATCCGATCTTAGGTTGACTTGAGCCTCGAAAGTGTTGTATCATTCGCCGGACATATTCTTTGACAAGCTAGGTTTCTTAGACTGCGAAAGTTGATTTACTATAACCTAGTGAACTGTATCGGAACCCGCTCGATCTAATGCTTGATTTAATCACCTAGAGACATACCAAAAGTTTAGCGACTAGGTAGATTAACAAAAGAACCGGAGCCTCGAAAGTGGAATGGTTTTATATTCGTGATCTGTGTTCTAGACGGCTTAATATCCCAATATCCCTACATCAATTTATCTATCATTGTTTCATTGATCATTGCTTGCTTCTCTGCGATTAGCCCCTTGTTGACCTAGCGCTTCTTCCCATCTGATTTACAACTTGTTTACTTGCTAGTTTTAGTTACAATTACAACCTCCAATTCATACTTTTGTTTTAGCTTGATCCAAAATCCATAGTTTCAAAGTGTACTCAATAGCCAGTCCTTGTGTTCGATACCCATACTTCCGCGATCTGTGCACTTGCAGAGGTCTAAAGAGTTTGGTAAAACCTGACTCACATCAGGGAACTCAGCTCGACTCTTCACCAATTCACGAACCTAACAGCTCGTAGAAAAAGGATGAGGCGCCACTGCGCACTCGTGTCTTCCAGACTCTCACCCCACTGATGAGCTCGCTAAACAGCTTGTCGAAATGGGATGAGGCGCATCCGCGCGCTCATGTCTTCCAGACTCTTGTCCCACCGATGAGCTCAATAAACAGTTCGTCGAAACGATACAAATCGCCACTACGCGCTCGTGTCGTTTCATCGATGAGCTCGCCAATGAGCAGCTTGAACATTCCAAATTCAAGAAAAGCAGAGATAGAATCTCAGCACACAGAGCGACTTCCATCTCCACCTCCATTGCTGCCAGGTGTCGAGCCAACTATATTTAGATGGCCCGAAACCATGGCTCACAACTTGAGCTCGCAAACCCCTGCAACAGCTCAAACTCAACTTAACAGAAACTATCAACAGTTTCCCGCAACAAATGATCTAGTCGATCGAGCTCAAATTCATAGAGCAAACAATCCAGCCGATCCAGCTCAATTGACAAAAGCAAACTGCTCGTTAAATCGAGCTCTATCACGTCCGATTTCAACTAATCGGATTCTTGTCGATCCGCGTAACCTCGTTGACTATGAATTTTTCGAAAGATTACATGACCAAACAAACTTCGCATTCCGGCAAGCGAACTCATCGTTTAACCAAGCAATGAGTTCGATTCCGGATATCGACAAAGTAATTAGGGAGACGCAACAAACTCCCTTCTCATTTAAGATCGCTAACACCTGTCATTTGAACGCAATGTACCTGAAATGGTACATCGTTAAAACGATATCATCCGAAGTATCTCTACCCCCACAAACTACGTCCAGGCTTGATCTTCCTTCCCTGGAGGTACATAGGCAGCTCGTTCATGAATCGAGCCCCAATCAAATTCATTCCTAATATTCGAGACGACTTCATTGGCCAGACCTTCAACAGGTCTGATTCGTATCATCTCAATTTCAATACTTTTCTATTTTTCTTTTTACGAAATTGCTCAAACTCACCTTGCGAATCCGTAAGCGCCTCATTAAACTCTTAAGCGTAAATAGATATATAGAAATAACTTGGTCCAGCCACGGAACAGAAAATCGCTTCCTTATTTCATAAAAATCCATCAGAGTCAACAGCATCCAAGCATCTGGCACCTATGTTACAGTCGAGTGCGAGCCGAACTCCTCAAGGCAGCCTGTAGTCTAACACGACATCAAGCTACTGTAACGGCATGTCCGATCGCACTCGACCCGAACGTGAGCCGAGAGACTCAGGCGGTTTGCATTATGATACGTAATCAAGCCGCTTCGACGGTCCCATCCAGACACGCTCGGAACACTATCTGTTGCGATAAAATCAACGTCACTCTGCATGGTAAACCATCTCTCCCACAAAGCCGAATTAGGAACACCTCGTATCAACAACCGGGAAAACAATAAACTTTGGGCCCAACAACCCAAACCAGCTAAACATTCGAATTACTCCTAAAGACATCGAATACTTAGCAAAAAATCCAGTCGAACCCAACTTAAAAATGGAAAGGCAATTAGCTCGATTCCGAGCAGCCCTTGAAAACTAAGTCCAACTGCTGACCATGTAGATCAATCTACTAAATCACACAATTAGCAAAAGCCAGTCGAACCCGACTGAACATCTGAAAGGTGATCAGCTCGATTCCGAGCAGTCCTCGAAGATTAAGACCAAGTGCTGATCATGTAGATCAATCTACTAATTCACACAATTGGCAAAGACCAATAGGAGATTAGCTCGCCAACGAGCAAACCTTAACAATAAAGCCCAAGTGCTGATCATGTAGATCAATCTACGAAATCACACAACTGGCATCAGTCGAATCCGACCGAAGACCTTAAAGGAAATCAGCTCAACCCTGTGTACTTCTTCAAAACTTCAGCCCAACTACTGATCATGTAGATTAACCTACAAAATCATGCAAGTGGCAAACACGAGTCGAATCTGACTAAAAGTCTAAAAAGAAATCAGCTCGACTTAAAGTAATCTTTAAAGATGAAGCTCGAGTGCTGATTGTGTAGAATCACCTACTGAATTCAGACGATCATCTAAAATCAGTCGTTTTCAACCGACACAACCTTCCAAGTTGAAGCCCAACAACACGTTAAAAGCTCGAGCTGGAATTCGAAAAGAAACTAGCTCAACTTTATATGATTCTCAGAAGAGATCAACTGAGCTTCATCCGGTCCGACCAGTTAGCTAACACGCTAGGTCAAATCTCCAATCAAACCAAAACGACTAATGATCGAACAATCAAGCTAACAGTCAATTGATCTCGAAAACAAAGATAAACTCTAAGACATCAAACGTCTAAGAAAAATTATCAAATATCAAGCTCATCCCGAGCAAAAAAGTTCGAACATAAAAGGATAAAAGCCTTCCCAAACACCAAATCCAAAAGGAAAGCGTAAAAACCCCGCCGAGCTAACTTGTTCAAAATTTAAATAAAAAGCGATAAAAGAGAAGAGAAAAGGAGGGAAATTCAATCCTCCGTTTCCGCCTCCTCGTCATTGCTCATCGTCTCCTCAGTACCGAGCACGTTCGGATCACAGGGAGCATTCGAAGAAGGACCAACATCCATACGAATAACGGAATCTTCCGATACTGCCGGAAGATCGAGAAGTCGGAAACTTGGACTGCCTCAAAGGCTTCGGTAAAAATACCCTCGTCTTCCCTCAACTTCTGGAGCTCATCTTTCGCAACAACCGTCCCATCCATCGGAGATTGAAGGAGCTCGATGTTAGCAAGCACCTCTTGGAGATCAAACTCCTTGACGCTCTCATCTTCCTACTTCTTCCACTTAGCTTTGATTTCTAGGAGGATCGCGTGATATTTTAGGGATATTTCTTGACGACCTTCGCGTTCAGCTCGACGAACGGCTTGAACCTTCTCGGCCTCCAAGACTTGTCTTTCCCCAGTTAGACGAGGAAACAAGACTCGTCTTGTGCGCCTCGAGAGCCTGATAAAGAGAAATCTTAAGCGTTAAACCCAAGAATATTGCTTCTTCGGCAAATATTTGGAGAAGGTAATACCTCCTTNTGCGACTTCCATCTCCACCTCCATTGCTGCCAGGTGTCGAGCCAACTATATTTAGATGGCCCGAAACCATGGCTCACAACTTGAGCTCGCAAACCCCTGCAACAGCTCAAACTCAACTTAACAGAAACTATCAACAGTTTCCCGCAACAAATGATCTAGTCGATCGAGCTCAAATTCATAGAGCAAACAATCCAGCCGATCCAGCTCAATTGACAAAAGCAAACTGCTCGTTAAATCGAGCTCTATCACGTCCGATTTCAACTAATCGGATTCTTGTCGATCCGCGTAACCTCGTTGACTATGAATTTTTCGAAAGATTACATGACCAAACAAACTTCGCATTCCGGCAAGCGAACTCATCGTTTAACCAAGCAATGAGTTCGATTCCGGATATCGACAAAGTAATTAGGGAGACGCAACAAACTCCCTTCTCATTTAAGATCGCTAACACCTGTCATTTGAACGCAATGTACCTGAAATGGTACATCGTTAAAACGATATCATCCGAAGTATCTCTACCCCCACAAACTACGTCCAGGCTTGATCTTCCTTCCCTGGAGGTACATAGGCAGCTCGTTCATGAATCGAGCCCCAATCAAATTCATTCCTAATATTCGAGACGACTTCATTGGCCAGACCTTCAACAGGTCTGATTCGTATCATCTCAATTTCAATACTTTTCTATTTTTCTTTTTACGAAATTGCTCAAACTCACCTTGCGAATCCGTAAGCGCCTCATTAAACTCTTAAGCGTAAATAGATATATAGAAATAACTTGGTCCAGCCACGGAACAGAAAATCGCTTCCTTATTTCATAAAAATCCATCAGAGTCAACAGCATCCAAGCATCTGGCACCTATGTTACAGTCGAGTGCGAGCCGAACTCCTCAAGGCAGCCTGTAGTCTAACACGACATCAAGCTACTGTAACGGCATGTCCGATCGCACTCGACCCGAACGTGAGCCGAGAGACTCAGGCGGTTTGCATTATGATACGTAATCAAGCCGCTTCGACGGTCCCATCCAGACACGCTCGGAACACTATCTGTTGCGATAAAATCAACGTCACTCTGCATGGTAAACCATCTCTCCCACAAAGCCGAATTAGGAACACCTCGTATCAACAACCGGGAAAACAATAAACTTTGGGCCCAACAACCCAAACCAGCTAAACATTCGAATTACTCCTAAAGACATCGAATACTTAGCAAAAAATCCAGTCGAACCCAACTTAAAAATGGAAAGGCAATTAGCTCGATTCCGAGCAGCCCTTGAAAACTAAGTCCAACTGCTGACCATGTAGATCAATCTACTAAATCACACAATTAGCAAAAGCCAGTCGAACCCGACTGAACATCTGAAAGGTGATCAGCTCGATTCCGAGCAGTCCTCGAAGATTAAGACCAAGTGCTGATCATGTAGATCAATCTACTAATTCACACAATTGGCAAAGACCAATAGGAGATTAGCTCGCCAACGAGCAAACCTTAACAATAAAGCCCAAGTGCTGATCATGTAGATCAATCTACGAAATCACACAACTGGCATCAGTCGAATCCGACCGAAGACCTTAAAGGAAATCAGCTCAACCCTGTGTACTTCTTCAAAACTTCAGCCCAACTACTGATCATGTAGATTAACCTACAAAATCATGCAAGTGGCAAACACGAGTCGAATCTGACTAAAAGTCTAAAAAGAAATCAGCTCGACTTAAAGTAATCTTTAAAGATGAAGCTCGAGTGCTGATTGTGTAGAATCACCTACTGAATTCAGACGATCATCTAAAATCAGTCGTTTTCAACCGACACAACCTTCCAAGTTGAAGCCCAACAACACGTTAAAAGCTCGAGCTGGAATTCGAAAAGAAACTAGCTCAACTTTATATGATTCTCAGAAGAGATCAACTGAGCTTCATCCGGTCCGACCAGTTAGCTAACACGCTAGGTCAAATCTCCAATCAAACCAAAACGACTAATGATCGAACAATCAAGCTAACAGTCAATTGATCTCGAAAACAAAGATAAACTCTAAGACATCAAACGTCTAAGAAAAATTATCAAATATCAAGCTCATCCCGAGCAAAAAAGTTCGAACATAAAAGGATAAAAGCCTTCCCAAACACCAAATCCAAAAGGAAAGCGTAAAAACCCCGCCGAGCTAACTTGTTCAAAATTTAAATAAAAAGCGATAAAAGAGAAGAGAAAAGGAGGGAAATTCAATCCTCCGTTTCCGCCTCCTCGTCATTGCTCATCGTCTCCTCAGTACCGAGCACGTTCGGATCACAGGGAGCATTCGAAGAAGGACCAACATCCATACGAATAACGGAATCTTCCGATACTGCCGGAAGATCGAGAAGTCGGAAACTTGGACTGCCTCAAAGGCTTCGGTAAAAATACCCTCGTCTTCCCTCAACTTCTGGAGCTCATCTTTCGCAACAACCGTCCCATCCATCGGAGATTGAAGGAGCTCGATGTTAGCAAGCACCTCTTGGAGATCAAACTCCTTGACGCTCTCATCTTCCTACTTCTTCCACTTAGCTTTGATTTCTAGGAGGATCGCGTGATATTTTAGGGATATTTCTTGACGACCTTCGCGTTCAGCTCGACGAACGGCTTGAACCTTCTCGGCCTCCAAGACTTGTCTTTCCCCAGTTAGACGAGGAAACAAGACTCGTCTTGTGCGCCTCGAGAGCCTGATAAAGAGAAATCTTAAGCGTTAAACCCAAGAATATTGCTTCTTCGGCAAATATTTGGAGAAGGTAATACCTCCTTGTTCGCCGCCGTCGCCGCCGCAAACAGCTCCCTCTCGAACGTAAAATCTCAAAGAGGATTTTGACTCACGGTAGGCTTGCATTGGCGCGACATGGACGTTTCAAAATTATCAAAATCTGGAACGCTCTTCAAACGATCAAATGCCAATCGGGACGACGAGCTGACCTCCGGTTCGGATCGTTTGTTCAAGGAGCTCCGATCGTTTGTTTGGATCGGAGTCCGATTACCATCTCTTGCTCTCTTGGAGCTCCTTTCCGATTGCTCGCTACTCGAGCTCACCAAGATATTTCGTCTCGGAGGAGTCACATGGGTATTACCCTCTGTAGCAACATGAGGAGATCGTTCTGTTATTCCATCGCGAAAAGAAGATCCGACCGCGATCTGGGGAACCCCCACATCTCCATTATCCCCTGAGAAGCGATCAACTTCGCAGCTCGTTCACGAAACGTTAGCCTACGAGACATTTCCTTTCTCTGAAGAGATCGATAAATCGAGGACGAGCTCAAATTTGGTTTTGACGGAATCCGCCGATAAACTATATCATGCAAAACCTTGTTACTAAAACAAAGTACAAGATCAAAAACACCTCGAATCGAGTAAACGATACGCTTACGAGGTGGAACGATCAGACGAGAGGACTTGACGAATCCGTTCCGACGTGAACATATTCCAATTTGTCTTCTCTCTCCCGAGTCTAGCCACCAGATATTCGATCGACGAGTTATTCGGCACTGACTCGCAAACTGCAATAAACCAAAGGTTATCAGTCCGCAAAACTTGGTAACCGAATCCGATTCAAGAACTAAAAGCACGAAAGTGGTCGGAAAGCTAACCAACCCTAGTGGCCCATTCTTTTGGATGTTTGTCGAAATTGAACTCCCCAACGGAAGCTCAATTGAATTTGAAAAAGAATGACTCGTTGCTCCAACTAGAATCGTGATCGGAGTGTTCGTCAGAACATGACGGTTCGTCCTCGGCGAGGTATAAAACGACCCCTGGAATCTGGTATTGTGCTTAACCGAGAATAACTTCTTCACATCTCTAGCGTCGAGAATTATATTCTTCTCTCGAGCTCGAACTGCACATGTGATAACGTGTCGAACGAAATTCGGATGCATCTGAGGAAAAGCCATCCTTAGGTGAGCTAAAACCTCCAATAAAAGTCGAGGGACGGGAAAGATCATCCTGCAGCTCTCAAAGTAAGCTTTAAAAGCACAGCAATATCCCGGCCTAACATGCTCAAGATCTTCTGACTCTGTCGAGACCACGAGTTCGATCTCGTCAGGGATGTTGTACCCCTATAAACCTAGAGATTATGCCACTCTCTTTTTTAAAAAAAACTATCCTCGTATGAAAGATTACGAAAGAGGAAAAGGAAGAAATCGCCTCCGACTCAATATCGGGTACGTTTCAAAAAAACTTCTGGAGATGGATTTATATTCACTAATTGCTGAGTATCTCGAGGTCGTGAGGGTTTACCTCGCATCGATCCCGCATCAACTATCCGGACGCTTTGTAAGAAGTGATGAAATTTAAGTAAGGCTGAATACTCTAAGCTGTACAAACCCTCCGTCTCCCCGCATCTGTACCGTCAGATGGAAAGTAAGATCATCTTAAAGACTTTAAGTGTTGTATCTGCTTCCGAGGAGCTCGGTTCCTAAAAAAATTAAACTCTTTGAATTACTTCTTATCGAGAATGTTTATTTCTAAACAAATAATTATTGTCTTGCATTACCAAGGCATATCTCGATTAACGAAGTACAACGGCAAGATCTTATGATCTTTCGCCTTCCTGTCTGCAAACCGTCGATTTCCAATGACTATGTAAAGTTATAATGTAGTTCGACGGAACTGCAGGACAATTTTAAAACAACCTACCGCTCATTAAGCTTGATTATACTCACTTAATGAGTCGGGGTGCTATTGTTGGACCTGGATTTCCCTCTAAAAATCCAGCCCATAAGGCCCATCACCTCAACCTTAAGGCCAAGATAAGTCCACCCAGGCCTAGTAGAATGACCTCGAGCCCACCAAATATCCTTGTCCATATCCAGCTGTTTACTGTCCGAGCTACTTGTGAAGACAAAGTCGAGCTCTAACTCAATGGAGTCAAGTCCGCAAGCCAAGCTGAACGAGTCAAACAAGAATCTCGTTTCGACCGTTCGGATCCGGAAATAGCGGGATCGGCAACTGTACATGGACGAGATATGCGGAGAAGGTTGCGATCTACTACGGGAGCTATAAAAGGAGGATGATTCTAGTCTTAAGTGCAAGTCTTTTCTGGAAGTCACAAGTTTTATCCTTCTCACTTCTCAGAACAAAGGTTCTTTCATCTTCCATTTTGGCGAGACAACTGAAGTTCTTCTCATCATCTTTTCACAGCAGAAACATAGTGAAGTTCTTCTTCTTCGTCTTGAGATATTCTGATATCTTTTCTCTACGATCTTATCTTTGATCTTCGAGATAACCCTAGAAAGCTCTAATATGTCCAGCCAGAAATCACTTCCGGTAGAAGTTTGACATAATCTTTTACCTTCGGATCACTCATATAACCTAGATTTATCGTCATCTTCACACCCCTTTAACTCTTTTCGTGGTCATTTCTTTTCAGAAAATGATCAGAAATAGAGAACAACTTATAATCGAACTACGTCAAGGCTTGATCCCTAAAACAGGGTACGTAGGCAGCTTGTTAATGAGCGCAGCCACCATCTTATTTCCATCTTTTTTGCTTAGTCGAATCTCAGTGTTTTACATGGTCTTTTAAGCCGATTTTGTAACCGCTTTATTTGATTAACCTAAGTCCGATTTCGTCAAATCTTTGTTTGTACTTGTTTGATTTACATCAGAATCTAACATTTGATTCCACAGGCAATTTCTTCCTACAAAATACACATAAATTTTGAGTGTGGTTATCCTCAAAGTTATACTAATTTAATCATTAAAAATAAATTAAATCTTTACTAAATGATAGCAGCTATTTGAGGCCTCTCAAGGCACCTCACAGTTTCACCTAGAGAATGCCACGTGGCACTTTAAAATTACACTCTCGGCCCATCACTATTAAATTCTTTGAAAAAAACCCAGACCTCTCACGCCCTTCCTTCTTCCTCCAAGCGGTGAAGTTGACGATCCAGCTTCAAAACCCCAACCGTTGCAGCTCCTTGCTTCATCCGCCCAGTAATGACCCGTCTTTAATGCCCCCTACATTATAAATAGGTTCGCGGCGACCCCCCTCCCATTCCTTTTTTCCCGATTCGCAGCCACAACTTCCGTTCTCCACGTCGACGCAGAAACGACGGTTAACAATGCCGGTGTCAAGATCTTCTACAGAATGTACGGTCATGGTCCTACCAAAGATCTCCACATCGTAGGTCTCTCTCTCTGGAGTCTCGACATATCTTTTTTAATTGGGATTTCGATTGTTTCCTCAATTTTCTTCTTTTCTGTTTCAGGTTTTGCCAGAATTCATGAATCATGAGGACCACAAATCAAAGGATTGACGAGAACGGATTAACCCAACGATGATGGAATCGTTTCCGATGATTCAGGAACCGGAGAAGGCGTAGAGGTATGCGCTTTCGACAATCGTGGTATGGGTCGAAGCTCCGTGCCTACCCACAAATCTGAGTACACGTGAGTCTTGACTCTTGACTCTCTCTATCGCCTCCGATTTTGTTCACGAATTTGCCTACCTGTGAAATTGGTTTTGTTAGCTTCACTCAGTTTGCTTTCTTTTTGTTTTTGGTGTAGAACAACGATAATGGCAAAGGATTCGGTTAGTTTGTTGGATCATTTGGAATGGGAGAGAGCTCACATAATTGGACATTCTATGGGTAATCTTTTTTTCTTTGATAATTCAATTGGCTTTTGATTGTTTTTTTCTAGCCATATTGTATCTTCTTATTGTTGTTCTCTTGGATTTTTGACTTAACAGGAGCAATGATAGGACACCATACACTTTGTTTTTTTGTTTCTTTTGTCTTTATCTTTGTCACAGTTTCTTGACGCTTAATATATCATGCCACAGATCCTTTCCGAGTCCAAGTGGCAGTTCACAAGGTGACCAAATGGCTCCTCTGGAGGGTCATGGAACAGAGACTGAGCATGGCGTTGTACGTAGCAAAGAAGAGAGCCAAGGATAAGAGGGTCATGGAACATAACTGAGCATGGAATTGTACATAAGAAAGAAGAGAGCTTGGTATCAGAAATAGAGAGTTCGAGCTCAGAAGAGTCCGAAAGCAAGCCTGTAAATAATGAAGATGGGATTGCAGAGGAGAAGGATGATGATAGTGAAGATGTGATAAAGAGGATTCGGATTAGAAGAAGGTGATGTTGTTTTTGGTTTATTTTCACCGCAAAACTCAGTGTAACACAACAGAAGAATAATGGAAAACTGGTATAGAAAAAAGAAAAGAACGATTGACATATCTTTATAGTTGTAAATAGCAACATACATCTCTTTCTTTTGTTACCGATCATTATTGACCCTTTGATTCATAGACAAAATAAGAAAGTTTTAACACTTCTTACTGCAAATAAGTTTGAAATAGAAAAATGAATTCTCTCTGTTGTTTACAAAATACAAAACACGAAAGACTCCTTAATGAGCAAATAATAGAAATAAACAAGAGAGAAAAAGAGTCACAATTGATATTGGAGAAAAGATATTAGTCGTAAAAAACTAATTTTTAATGTCTCTCATTATGCTCATCGTCTTTACATGAAGGAGCCTGAGAGTCTTAAATTCAAAGAATTTCTCAGCGAAAAACCGAGTACATGATGAAAAGAAAGATTTGGGCATAAGAAGTAGTTTCGTGGTACATATATTATTATAGTAAATTGTATACATGTGTGTGCTTTCACTACAAAATATCATATTTATATATATAAAAAATTGTTAAAGGGTCTAGGCAAAATCATAATTTTAAAATTATTTTATAAAACTTATGAAATTACTCAGAATATGGTATATGTCACTGATTTACTGATTGAAATTAACATCAAACAAATATTAAGAAATGATAATAATTAGTAGCAACTTATATCTAAATTAACATATGCTCCGCGCTACGCGCGGGATAGCCTTTAGTTAAATAAAATAGTGAAGTAATATAGATCAAGCATATCATATAAGAAATTTTATCTTTCATTTTATTCATCAAACGCAAACTTTTTTCTTGTTATTTTCATCAATAATATAAAATTTTGTTATGATAATCAATTTACACAAACAGCTAAAAGAATGTTTCAGCGATTGAAAACAGGTATTAGTTGGCTAAGTCGTGTTCTCTAGTTTGGGCTCAAAGTAAAAGAAGGTTCAAAGGCCCATTAGTACTACCAACGAGAAAACCCTAGTTTATGTCTCTTAGTTATAAACCTAATATCATCTCTCTGCCACAAACTTCGTCGCCCAGTTTCTTCATCAACTCAGCGGCTCGTGTCTTCTTTCTTCCCTGGTAAAACTCCCTCCCCTTCAAGGATTTGTGCTCTTATTCAATCTAATCTCGTTATTCTCGTATTGAATAAAACTTATCTGGAAATGGCTTTTGAAATTCATTTTCCCTATATATAATGGTTTAAAGGGTTTTTCCTTTCTTCTATTTGATATCTAAGATGTTTTCTTTTGTTTGGATATACTATTGTTAGCTTAAGGAACTTGAAAAAAAAACTAGAAGAAAGCTATGTCGTATGCACCACCGATGAAGCAAGGAAAGACTGGATTTGAGGAGCCACAAGAGCAGATTCACAAGATCAGAATCACTCTCTCCTCTAAGAACGTCAAAAACCTTGAGAAGGGTTAGTTTCATTTTCTAGATATTTAGCCATCAGATCTTTTAAAGAGTTTATCTGCAATATGTATAGCTTTACAGGTACTTGGTCTTAGTAACTAGTATAAGATTGAAATTATTTGTCATTTCTTAATCTAAGTTGGTTTTTGTATGTCTGTTTGATGTTTAGTGTGCACTGACTTGGTCCGTGGAGCCAAGGACAAAAGATTGAGAGTGAAAGGACCAGTAAGGATGCCAACCAAAGTTCTGAAAATTACCACAAGAAAAGCGCCTTGTGGTGAAGGTCAGTAATCTAAAGTAACTGCTCATTTTTCGGAATTTTAATCCTAGATTCGACTTCGCTTAGAGCTTGTTATTTGGTTGCAACTATACTTGCAGTAAAACTTGTAGTATATGTTTATTAGCTTTGAAAATAAGATAGAACGTATATGTTTATAAGATGTTTGTTTTATGTGGTTGTAGGAACCAACACATGGGACAGATTTGAGTTGCGTGTACACAAGCGTGTGATCGATCTCTTTAGCTCTCCTGAGGTGGTGAAGCAGATCACTTCCATCACCATTGAGCCTGGTGTTGAGGTCGAGGTCACCATTGCCGATTCTTAGATGCAATGTGGTTTAATTTACAAAATTGTGTTTGAATTCTCTCTTTTTTGGATTCTTGGTTGAGACTTGGTGTTTGCTTCCTAAATATTTTATCATTGCAGTTTTAATTTTGTTTAAACATCTGTTATTTTTGTTAATTTGTTCTGCTAGAACCATCAGGTCCGTAATCTGTTTCTTTCAACAATTAAATTATATCTTTCTACAAAGTGGCCAAAAACTTGAATCTACGTTGTGAAATCTTATAATCGTTTCGTCGAATCTATATTTTTGTGCTCCGTTCGAAACAGTACGACTAAAATCTCTAACATATGTAATAGATTTTTAGACGAACCTCCGTTGGTGTTTAAATTTTTGTGTAGACGAATCTTTTGTTTTGCTTGATCAATTTGTATAATTCTTCCACACTTGGTTTCTTGCTTACTGTGTTTGTTGTTGATTTCTTTTTTGGTCAAACCGTTCTTTGTTGTTTAACCCGAGATAAAGTAACTGATTATCGAACAAACAAAAACAGAAATACAGGGTAACGATACATCATACAATCATACAACAAATATGTTTAAAGATCCTTGTAAAAAAAGTTGTATTCTTATTACGTTAAAACATGATATGCTAAAAACATCATTTTGTTCACAATCACATAAACGTGATAGTAACCAATTCATGCCTCATGGGCTCATGGCAGAGCCGAAGTATTATAAATATTGTGTTAAATACCCAGTTAATAGGACGGCTAAGACACTGAGATCTTGTACAGACCAATGTTAAGAGAGGTAAGACACGTTTATTACAAGTGTTACCACTCCTTTGGCAGAAAGAAAGAGAATTCACTACTCCAAGAAAACAAAAGTCCAAATCATGAAAACTAAATGGTATGTTCGTGTTGCTGTCCTAGATCTGTAAAAAACTCACTCTGCTTCTTTTGTTTCTGTCTCCATCGTGATAACAGAAAGAACCAAACGGATATTGCTTTTTCATTTTGCCTTGAGCAATGTATTTATAGATTCTGTATACATAAACAAAGTTCCAAATAATACACATTTTATTTTTTATTATTATTTTTTTTTTGATAAAAGGTCTTCTTATATTGAAATATTTTTGGATTTTCTTTGGGCCTTTTATTTTATTTTTCGTTTTGTGGAAAAAAGTTTCCCTTTTTTTGAATCATTTTTTCATACTTTTTGTTTCGTATCTCTTGATATTGTTTCGTTTCTTTTGGATGTGCGTGGTCTTAATAAAACATCAAAACATTCTGTAATAAGAAACTGGGTGCGAAGTAAATCTTTTCAGTTTGGTTGTCTGTTGGAGATGAAGGTCAAGGAGAATAGAGCCCCTACGTACGATCATGTCTTCCGTTTTTGATGATTTTTCAGTTATCACAAATTATGAGTTCAGCCGTTTGGGACGTATATGGATTGTGTGGAAGAATAATGTTCGAGTCTCACCTTTTTTCAAGAGCGGTCAGATGATCACTTGTCTATCAAGATTGATGGTTGTGAAGAAGAATTCTTTTGTTCATTCGTATATGCCTCAAACTTCATGGATGAGCGTAAGGAATTGTGGAGTGACATTCAGGATCACTACGACTCACCTCTGTTCCGGAATAAGCCGTGGCTAATATTTGGAGTTTTTAATGAGATTCTCGATGTAGAGGAGCATTCGAGTTTTGAAAACTATCCAAACATAACTACGGGAATGAGGGATTTTCAAGACTTGGTGCAATATTGTTCTTTATCTGATTTGGTTTCTCAGGGACCTCTGTTCACATGGAGTAATAAACGAGAACAAGGAATCATTTCAAAAAAACTGGATAGAGTGCTCATGAATGAGCATTGCCACCAAGTTTTTCATGAATCTTATAGTGTTTTTGAAGCTGGAGGTACCTTAGATGCAGATTTCATCTAACATCGGAGGGGGTCACAGCTAGGAAACCGTTTAAATTTGTCAATGTGGTTGGAGATTTATAGGCGTTTCAGCCAACAGTTGATAATTATTGGAAGACTACAAATCCAATCTTTTTATCGACCTCTTCTCTTTATAGATTCATAAAGAAGTTAAAAGGGTTAGAACCTGTGATCCGTAATTTGGCAAAAGAGAAGATGGGAAATCTGTCTAAAAAATCAAAGGAGGCACTTGAGGACTTGTGCAGCGCACAAGAAGAGAGTTACTACACCCCACTACTCGCTTAAATGTCGGTTTGATAGTCAAAAGTACATGATCTTACCAAAAGCGAGGTACGATTGGTTGAACCTCCGGTTCCAAGATAACAAAAGTAAATAAGGATGCAATGACCAACTTCATCTCTGATGAACCTGGTCCCTCCTTTAATGGCTTAATTGATGATTTTCATTTGGATATCGCTGACTATCTTGTTGATCTTGAAAATTCTACAAAGCCAAAGAAACTCAAATCGATGATATTGTCTTCGTAAAGAAGACAATAATAACAAACTCTTAATCGTTTTTCTAGTATTGTTTAATATAGTTTTTGATAAAAAAAATTTAAATGTTTTGATGAAATATATTTTCTATGTTTAATATAAAATGTCTTTTATGAATTTTGTGGCCCAGATGGTGCCACAATTTGAGATTAAGGATGGAGATACTTGTCTAGCAGACAGTGCTACGACACATACAATACTCAAAGATAAGAAGTATTTCTCCTATCTCAAAATGAAAGACTCCGCTGAAAGCGTGAGTACTATATGCGGTAGTGCAAAGATAATACTTGGCTCTGGAGCAAGTTTTTCATTGCCAAGGGGAACAAAATTTGAAGTGCGAGATGCACTATATTCCCCGAGTCTCACCGGAACTTATTAAGTTTCCGAGATATCCGCAAAAATGGATATCATATTGAGACTATAAACAAAAATGGCATTGAATATCTTTGCATTACAACGGAGAGGAAACAAACATTGGAAGAATTACCAATGATGTCCTCTGGTTTATATTGCACAAAAATCAACATGACTGAATCTTATGTTGCAGTAAACCAGATGTTTACTAGCACTTTTAGGGTGTGGCATGAAAGACTTGGCCACCCAGGTTCAGTCATGATGAGAAGAATTGTGCAAAATACGAGTGGCCACCCATTGAAAAATGAAAAGATTTTTCAATCGGGGGAGTTTTCATGTAAAGCATGTTCTCAAGGAAAAATCATAATTAGGCCCTCGCCAGCCAAAGTTGGGAATGAATCCCCTGTATTCTTAGAGAGAATACATGGTGATATATGTGGACCTATTAACCCACCGTGCGGGCCATTTCGATACTTTATGGTATTGATTGACGCATCTAGTAGATGGTCAAATGTGTGTCTTTTGACCACAAGAAATATGGCTTTCGCAAGATTCATTGCCCAAATAATCAGGTTGAGAGCGCATTTCCCTGATTATGCCATAAAGAAAGTCAGGCTTGATAATGCTGGTGAATTCACTTCAGCAGCCTTTAATGACTTTTGTATGTCTGTGGGAATCGATGTTGAACATCCGGTTCCCACATGTTCATACGCAAAATGGCATGGCTGAGTCATTAATAAAGCGGTTGCAGTTAATTGCAATACCGTTAATCTTGAGACCAAAAACTCCTAATCGGGTCGCCTGTGCGTGCATGTGGTTCGGTGTGGTGAAGGCCGAGTAAAGCCAATAGGGTTTCTGTCCAGCCGAGTGCGTTCAGCCGGCTGTGAAACAGTCTTCAGTTAAAACGTGATATCTCTTAAAATGCTCATCCAAATTACATAATTCCAACGGCATTGGAACATTAACTCATATGGCTATTGTGGTGTTGAGTTTCAGTGAAATTGATATATCTCTATTTTACATGGTTTTTATGCTATTTTAGTATGGTTTTCTAATGTTTTTTAGCAGATTTTCTATCTGAAAAGGTAGTTTTGGATTTATAGTACTAAGAGTCTAACAGGTGAAATGATGCATTTTGGAGCAAAACCGCAGGATTTGCACTTCAACCCGCTCCATACCGAAGTATCAACTTTGAGAAGGCCTGAAAATAATCTACTCAATGGATTTCATCAAGATCACTTCGCCGCGTGTCATGAGTGAGTTAACTCTCCAACGCAAGTGGATTGGCATCATTTGGATGAGTAGAAATGAAGTTATGATCAATTTAGTGAAGACTGGTCCAGACGGCTTAAACCGAGCAACCGTGTTCCAACCGCGCTTACCGGCCGACCGAGGAACTATCGTCCCACGATCGACCCGCGCCCAAACTTCATCCATCCCCTAGTGCACGGCCGAGCTCACGTACCGACCCGGAAGGCAACAACCCACGTCGTCCCGTCCAAGTCTCGCCACCATAAGCCGCGCACGACCGCACCGCACGAACAGAAGGCATCGCTCCACGACCGCACAACACGACCCGTGCGCACGCACGATCATACCGTCCCGACCAGGAAGGCCTCGTCCCTCGTCCGGCCAGAACATTCAAGCCTTTATCATCCGCCGGCCGAACCCGACGACGAACGAGAAATCTCTCGGCCACGATCGACCCGATGTGCCGATAGCCGATCATGACCCGATAGCGGCCGAACGTCCCGACCGACCGTCCGAACGGTCCGGTCGACCCGAAGCCCGTTTCACACGTTTTCACGGCCCACTTAACCTAATGCCGCCTCTGAAGACCTAGTACTATAAATACAACTTTTTAGCCTCTTGAGAAGAGAGCCGCATATTGTATCACTTTTTACACTTAGAGTTTTGTTCTAGAGATTTCAAGGAGAAGATCTCTCCTCCTCACTTCAATTTGGAGAAGTTTTATAAACCTTTATCTATCTATGATGTTTTCTTCATCTCTTTGTGTTATTGCTTTGATCATGTCTGAGTAATCCACTAGTTAGGTTGCTAGGGTTACTAATCAATGAGTTGCTTGCATGATCTTTGATTTCGATGTTTAGCTAGGGATTATCTTAGAGTCTTTGTCTCGTCTTGTCACTTAACTAATGTGATTGCTTTACCGCGCATCTAGTAATCCGATCTTAGGTTGATTTGAGCCACAAAGTGCTGTATCATTCGCCGGACATATTCTTTGACAAGCTAGGTTTCTTAGACTGCGAAAGTTGATTTACTATAACCTAGTGAACTGTATCGGAACCCGCTCGATCTAATGCTTGATTTAATCACCTAGGGACATACCAAAAGTTTAGCGACTAGGTAGATTAACAAAGGAACCGGAGCCTCGAAAGTGGAATGGTTTTATATTCGTGATCTGTGTTCTAGACGGTTTTAATATCCCAATATCCCTAATCAATATCATATATCATTGTTTCATTGATCATTGCTTGCTTCTCTGCGATTAGCCCCTATGACCTAGCGCTTCTTCCCATTGATTTACAACCTCGTTTACTTGCTAGTTTAGTTACAATTACAACCTCTCAATCATACTTTTGTTTTAGCTTGATCCAAAATCCATAGTTTCAAAGTGTACTCAATAGCCAGTCCTTGTGTTCGATACCCATACTTCCGCGATCTGTGCACTTGCAGAGGTCTAAAGAGTTTGGTAAAACCTGACTCACATCAAGTTTTTGGCGCCGTTGCCGGGGACTGCAGCAGTACCTTTGAATCTCGACTAGGATCTAGTCTAGAATCTTACTTTTCTTACTTTTTTGCTTTTGAATTTCTAGTTTTTGATTTCTTTTCTTTTATTTTGTTTTTCCCTTTTGATTTAGTTTGTTTCCTAGACTCTTTTCAGGTGCATGACTAGGAAGTCCAACAAAGACAACCTAGTTGAACATCCGAGATAGACAAGCTTGAGAAGATACTTAGGAAGCAAAAAGCCAAGAGATGGCCGACGAAGCAGCTCGCGCTCATGCCGCTGAAGTAGCGAGCTAAGAAGAAGGAAGAGATCCACCTCCTCCTCCTAATCCACAACCTCCTGCTGGGGATGTGAATGTGCAACCTCAAGCTGACATTCAAACAATCGGAGACTATGACTCTGCCGATGCTTTCTTCACGGATAGAAACCCTATCCATCCACCACTTCCTGCAAGGAATGACTATGAGATCAAGCCTCAATCATAGCATTGGTTAGACAGAACCAATTCAATGGCCTTCCAGCCGAACATCCTCTTGATCACATAGAAAACTTTGAAGAGATTTGCAGCACTACTAGATCCAATGGAGTCTCAGCTGACTACTTGAAGTGCAAGCTCTTTTCATTCTCTCTTGGCGACAAAGCTTCAAGATGGTTGAAGTCTCTGCCAGCTCACTCCATCACCACTTGGGATGAGTACAAGGCCGCTTTCATCAACCACTTCTACACCAAACAAAGATCAGTTTCTGTAGGAACAAGATCTCCAACTTTCGCCAAGCTACTAATGAATCTTTCTATGAGGCGCTAGATCGATTCAAGGAGTACATTAGGGACTGCCCTAATCATGGTTTCAAGGAGGGAAACCTATGGAATATCTTCTATCGTGGCATAGACCACAAGTACAAGCTTTCATTGGATACTGCAAGCAATGGAAACTTCATGACCAAGACAGTTGATGAAGCTAAGGTTCTTATTGAGAATCTTGCAGCTAGTGATTGTAACAAATTGTCCTGATTATGATCGCTCAAGTCGCACCACCTAAATTAGACAAATGTCAGGGATAATAACAACAAGTTATTTGTCCTACAAGTGCTAGGTCAGTCTCTGGAACAAATTATGATTGGTCTCCTTCATTTCTTTGTTAGCAATAACTGTTATCATGAATCTCTGAGTGATCTGTGTGCAGAGTCAGATAACGGGAAAACGTATATGGTCTACTTCAGATGGGGAAGAGTTGGAGTGAAAGGGCAGAGTAAATTAGATGGGCATTTTGACTCATGTGATCGTGCAATAGAAATATTTGGCAATAAGTTCCTTGACAAGAGAAAGAATTTTTGGGCTGACAGAAAGGAGTTTATCCCTATTCCTAAGCTCTATACATGGCTCGAAATGGACTACAACAACGAGGAAAATGATTCAGTTGTGAGTGTTTCTGAATCCTGACTGGTCATGCCTCTATGTTTTCTTCTTTAACAAATTGTGATGTGGCATGCTCAAAAGTATCTGTTGGAATGATATTTGTATGCATAGATACTTTTTTTCGTTGATAGCAATTCGTTCATATGGACTTGCTCTAAGTTTCCAGTTTTTTTTTCTTTCTTCTCAGGTCAATAATATTCCCCAATAATCATCTCAAGTTAAACCTGAGGAATCAAAACTAGATCCTCAGGTTGCCAAGTTCATCTCTCTGATATGCAATGTAAGCATGATGGCACAACACATGATGGCACAACACATGATGGAAATAGGTTAGTCTCTTTCTTTCTTCTTTTAAGCGAATGCTTCCATAGTCATAACTAGCAGTGTTTGAGATTCCCTTCCTTATCTTTGTATATTGATATTCGATACATAACTTCTTAGTTTTGGTGTCCCGTTATCTTGTTTTGTAATTTGCATGGTTTCTTTACTTTTACCTAATTGCCATACTGTCCTCTCATATATTTTTGGAATTTTGAACTTGAAGGATATAACGCAACAAATTGCCACTTGGCAAGCTAAGCAAGTCCACAATATCAAAGGTCAAAATAGTAAATGGTTTGGTTTAGTCTCATTAAATTTTGTTTAAATTTTGTTGGTGATATCAGATAATAGCTCCTTTTGGTGATGAAGTGTGGAAGAGAATATCGGAGGTGATGGATCGGTATGATAGAGCGAAGCTTGAGGAACTGAGTGGGTATGTATCTGGTTAATTGCTAGACTTAGTGTCGTAGTTAGTGGAGTATATATAACCGTTTCCCAGAATGAAATTGGATTCGAATTAGTCTAACTTTGTATCATTATTGATGCAGAGAGTTCTATACAGCGATACCCTATGATTTTGGTTTTAAGAAAATGAGTAAGTTCATGTGCTAAATTCTGCATGTAAAGAATGATATTATAACATTATATTCACTAACGTCTGAATTTCGAATTGTAACAGGTCAGTTTGTTATAGACACTCCTCAAAGGTTGAAACAGAAAATAGAAATGGTAACTATTTGTTCTGTTGGCACTCTTGTCCCTGAAAGCTCCACAAGATCCAAGCGATGAGGTTCTCTCTGTTTTGAAAGCTCTTTCTGAGGACTGGAGTCTTTAAGCGATTGGCTATCTCCTTGTGAGAATCGTGGAATAGCAGCTGTACATGGATACTTCATAAGGTAAAACTTGCTTTCTTCCATGGATGTTCTTGAAAAGAAACGTTTTCTTGAATAAAGTTAAAGACTCTTTTTGTTTGTTTGTGGGGTTTTAGGTGGAATAGCAAGAGTGAATGGGAGACTTGTTACTCGTCAACGAATAGAGAGTGGAAGTCAATGGTGGAGCCAGTGATGAGATCGTACGTGGAGGCAACAGATGGAACAAGTATATAGTGTAAAGAGAGTGCGTTGGTGTGGCATCATCAAGATGCGGATCCAGACTTTGGAGCATGCCAAGCTAAAGAGCTTCTTGATCATCTAGAGAGCGTGCTCGCGAATGAGCCTGTTGTTGTCAAGAGAGGTCAACACATTGTCTAACTTTTTTGCGGGAGTTACTACAAAAAGATCAACTGATAGTGAAAGCCTTTACAAATAAAATATTAAGGCTAGACTCGCATCATATTAAGGCAAGACTCGCATCATAGGACCTAGGGTGGTAGAAAACAAAATATGACTGCAGTTAAAAATTGGATTATAGGGAAATTGTACTGCAGTTTAAAGACAAAACTTAGCAAAAGTATTGAGAAGAGAAAAGGAGAATGGAACAGAGGAGTTGCAGAATTGTTTCAATGTTTTCGCTTTAGTTGCTAACATATTGCCTCTTCGGTTATCATAAGTATAAGTACTAAACAGAGAGGAAAGATATCCAGTTTTGTGGGTGACGAAATTTCAAACAATTGAAGAAATACTAGAACAAGAAAGAAAAAAAATTAACCAAAAAATGTACAACATAAAACTATATGTATAAGGGATAAGGATGATTAAGATAAGAAACAATTTCTAAAAATAAACTAAAGGAACCAAAAGATAGAAACACTGTGACTGTGAGACATAAAGAGCAGTGATCAAATAAAATTAAAAAAATTCCCACACACGACGAACAGCACAAAAATTATGGAGAAGGATAGAAGTTGTTAAGTGATGAAAACAATTCGAAGAAACGCTAAAGTTTAAAGTAATTGAAAAATTAGAAGGTTTGGACAAATTAAAAAACCAATAAACAAGAAACAAATCATAAAAAAGGGGGAGATTTGTGATTATAGGAGGGTTTGTCCATCTACATATTTTTATACTTTTACCTATTTTTGCCTTTAATACCTTTAATATTTATAAAAATATGAAATAGTTTATTCAGAACCTCCAAAAAATTCTAAAAATCAGATAAATAATCTTTATACTTTTTAGAATATTTTCACAATTTGTGTTCAAAAATATGATATTTTAAAAATGTATTGAAGTTTTTTTTCTACCAGCTTTGAAATTCAAAGTAGAATATGTATTCTACTTGTTTTTACTACATCTAGTGACGCTAGAATTTGATGCCTACTATTTATCCACACATCCTCTTTCAGTAGAACATGACTTTGATAATCTATCCATACCTCTACAATTAGTAGAATATCACTTCTACTTGTTTCTCTATGTTTTGCGATTTTGTAAATTTGGTAGAAGATATGTTCTAACGATGACACAATCTTTTGCATGTTCTAGAATTTGTTGTCTACGATAAACACAGCCTTCTATGCAAATGTAGATTTCGTGTTTTACCACATACATTATCTCTTATCATTCGTAGAGTTCAATTTCTGCAAAAAAAAAACACTTTGACATTCAATTATGTACCTAGAACTAAAAACACTGTGTGATTTGGCAGAGTCTTCCTTATCATGTATCAATAAACTTCAATTAGCTGGTAAAACAAACTGGACATACAAAATAAGCTTGATAACCAACCTAAGTAAAACCCAAATCAATTTTCAGACAAAAGTCCCAAATCAAATCTAAGTAATTTTCAAATCAATTTTCAGATAAAAGCCCCAAATCAATTTGAGATTACGACACAGCAATTCAATTACGATAACCAAATCCTCAATTACAACACAACAGTCTAAATTCACACTAACCTGTAGTTAAATTCGAGCATGTGGTGGAGAAGCAGAGGAAAAACCAGTCCGAAGGAGGAGAATAGATTTCCGGCCGACAGAAGAGACGGCGAACGGAGCTGTGCGTTGGTGAAGGGAGTTCCGATTGAAGAACAGTCGGCGAGTGTCGACGAAAGAAGAAAAGAAAAATGAGAAGAAATAAGAGAAGAAGGAGAAAGAACAGTAGGCGAGTGAGGAGAAGGAGGAGGAGAAGAAAGGAGAGAAGAAGCAAAAAACAATTTAGTTTCAAATCGGTGAAAAAGCAAAATGAAAAACCCCAAATTGATTTTGACCTAATCAAATAAGAGTTAATCAATTTTAAGGGCAAATTTGGATTATAAGTTTAGAAAATATGTATTAGGACAAAAATCTATCAAAATCTATCAAAAATATGTATAGGGACAAAGACTCCTATATTTATGTGTATTTTGCCAATTTTCTCTAAAAAAGAAAATGGGTAACCTAACAATCACGGAGAACGCAAAAATGAAAATAATAGAAGAAGATCCAAGACAGTGAGAGAGTGTAATAAACTGTAATACAAAATACTCCAATCAAATTTAATGTACAAAAACTTGGATTACTAGATAATTGCGTAGTTGTAACATTTCTTTGTGTTTATCTTCAAGACATGATTTTTCCTATTTAATCTCAAGAAATAGTTTATTCGAAAAACAAAAAATTATTACATAACTTACAGTGAGGAGTGATTTGTCATCAAAATAATTTTTACCCAAACCATGAAATTAAATGATAATGAACTCATTTTTGATGTTATAACGATACCTTGATAAACATTTTTTTTCAATAGTTACTGAAATAAGCAGAAAAAGTAATAGCTTGCTCAGGAAACACAAATATAGATCAAATTTACATAACAAAATATTGTATATGACATCAAATAATGATCCATAATTTTGAATTGATTACTTTTAATCGAAAATATTTATAAAATATTTATAAAAATTCGTGCGTAGCATTTTCCTAAATCAACTCAAATTTTAAGATAAATTATTTATAAAATGAACAACTCGGAGTTTCACTTATATGATACTCAAAGACATTGATATAGATACACTTCTGCTAAATCTATGTTTCATGTCGAAATTGCAATTTAAAGGTTACAAAAGAGGGAAAATGAGCACAATTGGTGGAAAAAAACTCAAGAAACTAAACGAGAGACTATACCTGGGATTTCGGCCTTTCGGGTCGTCTTTGGATCGGGTTTTTCAGGTTTTTGAGTTTAGAGATAGAGAACCCGTTCGAGTTTTTTTTTTTAATTGGTTTGGGTTCTGTTCAAGTGTTTTTTTTTTGTAGGTTTGGTTAATCAGCTTTTTTTTGAGGATTTTTGGGTTTTTATAAGTTTTTTGGATTTTTTTCCAAGTTTTGCTGGTTTAAAGATATGAAAACCGTTTTGAGTCTTTTTAAAAATTTGCTTTAAGTTTGATTCGTGTTTTTTTGGGATGAGTTCGGATTTCAGGTAAAACAAAATGTCATATTTAAAATATATTTTTTTTCACAACATTGTAAAGTAAAATCATATATAGAAAAAAATAACAATACCACCCGCGCGTAGCGCAGGCTTCAACCTAGTTTATGATAATACTTACGCAACTCTATTCCAATGTGTTGCAGGTAAAAGATTTGTATGATCGCGGAATAAGGCTGACGAGGGGATGATAGGATTTTATGTGTTTTTATTATTGCATTGTCTGAACTTGCTAGTACTTGGTGTTTATGTTGCTAGTATTTCTTTATTTACTTATTCGAATTATTTGTTGAATCTGATTTATTATTTTAGTGATTATTTATTTTAAAGACTTCCGCTAGAATTGTTTTAGTATTTATTTATAAAAAACAAAAAAAAAGAATGTTGGTTGTTTCACTAATAATATTAATTCATCAACATATATCACAAACATACTATGATTTACATAATTACAATATCAATATTTCAAATTTTCTTATTAAAAATTATACCATCCTGTGCTTCTCAAGTACGGGTCAAAATCTAGTTAGATATTGATTGTGCATATGTTTTAAAAACAGAAAAATCAGACTGGTAGAGATCCATGCCGGGCAGAGTTCTTCATTGCGACACACATGAAAACTGATGGAAATTTCGTAACTGATGATGCTAAATATTGTGCGGTTAGTTTTACTACCGAAACTTAAAACATGCTCACCATATAGTAGTGATGGTTTTGTTGGAAACATATATTAGTTTAGTAGAATACTGTTACGAGGTTTCTTATATAGGAAACATTATATTAGCATTGCTTGTGATGGATGATAAATTGTTAAAATTGTTGCTGATGGTATCTTTGCCTTGATTCTGATCATCGTCACTGATGTGAAGACGTTTGAATCTGTACTGTGTTTACCAGGATCAGCTTACTCCTTTGTTGAACCAAAAGTCATCAACTCAATTTTCAAACAATGTCGCAGCTAGTTTGAATGATGAATATTCTCAAGTGTTTGGTCCAGAATGTTCAAGAAGAATTCGTTGTCTTGGTCGTAGACCAACGCCTTCAAAGTTGATCATGCCTTCCAACCAAGCAAGATATGAGGCATGTGAAACTGCTAATGCGGAAGTTGTTCAAATAAAGACAAAGATGACATCATTGGAAAGCCAAGTTGAAAGTTTAACTGAAATTATTCAACAGCTGCTTGGAAACAAAACAAGCGATCAGGTACGACTCTGTTAATACTTTTCTTTTCAGATTATATATGTGGATATACATTATGGTATAGAGACTTGATGTTTTAAATAAATCATATAGGAAAGTGTATTGGCAGCTTATGCAAATATACTGAACTTTCGCACTAGTCTGGTATTTACATTACAAGATTGATTGTATAATGTAATATAAGAGTGTCATATTAACTAAAGTTATTTTGTTTGGACAGGGAAAAAGAGATGGAGGTGGCCACCATGGTGAAACTGAAAGAAAGAACGATCATAAGAGTTAACTCTTATACGTTTATCATGACTATCTAGCCAGTATTATTTCATGTTTTTCTAAGTAGTATTTTAGTTCATTTTTGTATCTGGATTCATTTGGTTTCTCTTTCTGTTTAATACATTTGAACAATATATAGGGATGTATTATTTAGTTTAAATATTTATTAAAATTTCAAATTTTGTTTTACCAATTTTAAATTATTATTCAAATTAAAATCGAAATGTGGCTAAATTTAAAATAAAATGTGATTTATATAGTTTACAAATGACACGAAAAGCAATTAGAAGTATAAGATCCCTATCTAACACAAAGTTTTAAATATGTGATAATATTGTAAATCTATAGGATATGAACCATCTTTCAGTTTTGAAAATATTAAGATTTGAGAACTACAATAAAATGATCAATGCTTTTTTATCCTTCTACATTCCTGTTTTTGAAATGTGTTTTCAAACTTAAATTTAAACTTTAAAAGTTGTTTGTAAACATTTATTGATTTTATGACTTTAGAAGTTACAATTAAAAATGAATAATATTTTTAGTTTATTTTGTCAAGTAAACAACGGTCAAGGAACATGAGTTTACAATCTCTGATCTATATGTAAATATTTACGTCATTACATGATATTAACAACTTTTTAGAGCATCCTTCTATCAAACAAAGCCATCACAAAGTCTCCAACGACTGTAGATTGATCTAGTATATGGAGACAAAGATGAACCTTGTTCCTCCGGCTGCTAAGCTCCAACGATGGGGATTCAAGGAGAGAAAGCAGTTCGTGACCAACGTACCAACACTACCAAATTGTCATCATTCATCACTACTATGAATCCAAAACAAAGCCGATTTTCTGAGCTACCAGATAAAAACATTATTATATTTCAAAAACAGCAGAGAAATTGATTTACCTCAAGAGCAACACAATTTAGAGTTCCACATGTTGTCTTTAAGAGAGTAACTCCCTTCAGATCAGAATAAGATAATTTAGTTGATAACAATAAACCGCGCTGTCATGGGTTATTGAAAAGAGAAATCTTTGTTTCTGGATTATGTATACCACTCCACACGAATCAGATCCATCATTTCCGTTGACTCATTGTCTCATAAGTGAAGTCGGTTTTAGTGTAAAAGCTCTTTGATAAAAGTAAACTTACCGATAATGGACCTTGATCTTATCCCCTTTGCTAGCCTGAGTATCACATTTCTGAGGCTTGAACTGTAAAAATGCACAAATTAAAGTAAAGGTGCAGAAATTTAATTCCATAACCAAAAGAGTATGGAAGCAAGCCGAGTTCGATTCCAAATTCTTCATTAACAATCCAACGTAAAGGGCAGAGAATATTAGAAAACAAAAGCAAAATCAAAGTCATCTATTGTAGATCGATGTAATTGCAAAAGACTGAAATTTCAATGTAAACTCGTAATGATCATGACCATTGTCATCTTTTAATCACGTAAACTGAGATATCAAATTCAATCTCGCCAACAGAGGAATATGAAATGGAAATTCAAACGAACGAAATTAAACTCCGATGTAGAGAATGTGAAAGAGCGTTATATACCTTGACACCAGTCTGCAACTCTGTCACATCATGATTTCTTTGCATAAGTTGTAGATCATGATCACAGAAACGGAGATCAGATCGATGGATTATTTTCTGAAATTCTGATCGATCAGATATCAGATAGGGAAATAAAACAGAGAGAAATTATGATCTCAGAACCAAAACTCCAACAGATTTCATGGCGGATACAGGGCTCATCAGCATCTTCGATCTCTCTTCTCTTAGTCACTAATTATCCCGTACATCTGTTTTTAGTTTATGAGTTTGACAAATACCAAGTAAACATATTAATTAGCTACTATACCAATAATCTCATGATATTAACCATTTTATCAAAGCAGCCGTGTCCAATGAAGACCATAAAAGACCGTTGCTTGAGACTACCAGCTTTGTCTCTAACTGCCTATATAGTGAGAGGATTCAAAAATTCAGACGTGACTTATAACTTGCACAACCAGTGTTAGATCCACTATTTCCTGAATAAAGAAGAAAGAAAATGTAATACTTGGGGGGGTTCATTGCATAACCAACAAAAGTGAAGAAGGTAACAGTATAAGAGAAATATTCCAGCTTTGGTTTCCACCTAAGGGAAATGGTGTTCCATGGGACAAACAGAGAGAGGGAGAGAAAATAATGAAAGGGAGGACAAAGAACCTGAGAGTGAGAGCCTTGTTCCAGTTTTTCAATCCACTCGAAGAGTTCCAATAATGGGAGAGCCCTGCCTCCTGCAGAATATGTGAGTATAGAGAGAGAAGCGGAGAATAATGAAAAATCCAAATTTATATGATGCAGAGAAATTGGCATTTTGTGTTGGAATAAAAACCCTAATTTGTCATCGCCTTTCACTTACAGTTTGACATGGAAGGTAGTGAAGAATCACATGAAGGGACTTGAAAACTCAATCAACGGAGATGAAAATGATCGGGAATATAAAAACCTTCTCTCCTGGATTGCGAAGAAGAAAGATGTTTAATCGGCAGAAGAAACGTTTTCTTCGGAAGTGTGAAAGGCAATTTTTTGATTTGCCACGTGTCCATCTGTACTTATATTTAAAGAATTAAATTGGTGTGACGTCGTTTTGACAATTTTTTTTTCCAAACCAAGAAAAGCTAGTGTCGTGAAATCGATTTGGGGTTTCTTAGGTGATGATTGGTTCTCCCGCTACCACCCGCAAACGCAGCGTTTGCGGTTCGTAGCGGTTCTTAGCGTTTTATAACAATCACGACAACCGCTTTCAACCGCTCTATACCACTCTGTACCGCTCTATATCGCTGAAAATCAAAAGCTCCTTTCCGCAAGCGTTTGCGGTTGCGGGCGGTTGCGGTTTGAAAAAAAAAAAAAAAAAACATAATATCTCCAAATTTGGAATAAGGGTATATTTTTTTGAAAAATACCATAATTATGTTTAAAAATTTCGAAAATACCCTAAATTTTTTCTGTTTTGAAAAATACACTTTTAAAATGTAAAAAGTATGTTTTGACGTGATTTAAACAAAAAAATAATAAATAATTACAAATTATAAACGAAAATTTAAAAAAATAATAAACTAATAAGTTTTTTTTCAAATAAATATAGTATATGTTAAACTGAAACAAATTTTAATATTTTGGATCTTTATATAAACAACTTAACCTCATACACATTCAAACCAAATGAAACTTTAAATAAATTAAAACTTTACATATATTTAAAGTTTATAAATTATTAAAAATTTAAAAGTGGAGAAATATATCTTTCATTTTTAATGTTTATCTTTTGAAAAATTTAAATATTTTTGAAACTTTGCATAAACAACTTTAATCTCACCCCATTTAAACTTTATATAAACAATCTTATATTTTTATTAAATTGTTTAAAAAAAACTAAACAGGTAATTAGGATGTTAAAATGATACAAAATTATTATCAAATATTAATATTTTATATTTCTTATTTGAATTTCGTTTTTATTAAATTAGGAATAATCATTTTACATATAAAAAGTGTATTTTTCAAAACCAAAAAAAAAGGGTAGTTTTCAAATTAAAAATTCATCAAAAAATATATTTCAAAAAAAAAATTATTAATATGGTTATAAATGTTTTGAATAATTATATATTATTTTTATTTTAGTAACTTTTGGTTAAACCGCTCTTGCACCCGCTGGCTAACCAGTCAAAAATATCCCGCAAACGCAACCGCTATGAATTGCTATACCAGTCGTACAAACAGCTTTTAATCGCAAACTCCCGCTTCCGCAAACTCCCGCAGCCGCAAACTCCCGCAACCGCAACCGCAGCGGTTAAACCAGTCAGACCCTTACTAAGCACATCCCCAAGAGTGATTTCAGATTAATCCACCTATTCAGTCAGAAACTAAAGCTAAAACAAAGTTAATCCAGTTCTTCTAACTAAGATCGCCAATAGTCTGATTTGGGTAATTTCACTTTGCGTGAACTGATTTTTATGGTTTTCGGTCTTGAAAATTCAAAGGTTTTTCTCTTTCTTTCACTTCAGTATCGACGAATTCGTCGAGCAGCTGTGCAACGCGGCGGAGCTAATCGGAACCACCGGAAACATTAACGGCGACCACACCGTTCTCGCGCAAGGGATATTGGCGGCTCAATCACCATCTCAACGGGAATGAGAAACCTCCGTTTCAGAGAGCGGCCTCTCACATCGCCGAAGCTCTCCTCTCAGCTCTCCTCTCACTCATCAACGACGCATCACCACTGCTAGTCACGCCGGAGAATCCTTCGAAGCGTCGCCGAGGACAATGGCGAAAAACAAAACGTCGGAAGCCAAAACGATTTTAGTTCGTCCGTGTGTTAATTTTTTTTTCTTTTTTTTTTAATTATTTAAGATGCTGCCACATGTTTTTTTTGTTGAAAGAATTTTTTTTGACAGGTATCACTCAATTGGAGAGTGATATCCTCTCATCTTATATATAATAAGAGGATAACTCTCTCCCGGAGAGTGACACCTCAACATTTTAACTTCATTCTGAAAATGCCATGTGGCATCTCCTTACTAAAAAAATTATACTTAATGCTACGCTTAGTCATTTCACGGACCCGACGATCTGAACCGAAGTCGACTCTAAAAAACCGGTTCGGATCCGTGACTATTACTCTATTGGGTCTGATTTTTTTTGGACCCATGAGTGTCAAGTCGGTTTTAACCCAAAACCCAAAACCCGAAAAGTACCAAAAAAAATTAGTTATTTTATGTTATTACTCATATTAAAAGAAATAAAAGAGTAAAAATATATATATTGGGCTTAATGTTCAAAAAGCCCAACAATAACTATTAATGCACAAATGAGATTTTGTTCTTATATTTATAGAAGGAAACTTCTTTGCTTCACTTGCTTTGTTTCCGATGTGGGACAAAAATAAAAACAAAAATTAAACATTATAATTTATCCCACATCGAATTTATATGATTGGAAAACTCATAACTTCTTCTATATAGATTAATATATTTTGATTCAATAATCACATGCAGAAAACATATTATAATAAATCAGAAAATCGATATATTTTCAGAGTTTTGCATTTAAATTTTTGTTTTCACAGGTTTTGGGATAATGATTGGGTTTTTGGTATAAAAAACCCAAAAAAACTGACCCGAATGAGATCCCAAATTCAGACCCGAATAAGAACCGAGGATCTAAAAAAATAGTCCCAGACCAATCCAAACCCGACATAAACCGAACCAAACCTGACTGGAAGCCCGAACGCCCACTATTGCCTCTTCACACTTCATCTTGAAGCCGAACCGCCATGATTGGACCAATCAGAGGCAAACTACCTAGAACGCAATAAAATGTATAGGAACCTTAATTACCATAATCGCTTTCATCCAATAATTTATAACTTTTTTTGCTTTTCTTTTACCATAAAATGTATTGTTTTGCTTTTCTTTTTTATCAGACCGGCGAATCATTTAATCATATCAACGAAAGCGATGCCGGAGAAGGAGAAGGAAAAAGATCCACAACAAGAGATTAAAGAAGAGACTAATTTGTTGCTTGATGATTCTCATCCCTACAGTGAATTGAGGCTGCGGAAAGTGACGGCGAGGGTGCGGAAAAGGTCTGATCAATGTATTCAGATCGAATCTCGGTGGTTGGTAGCAGAATCAGCTCGAGGTTCGATCTATTCTCAAGACTACTCTCTTGCTCGATGATTCTCACCCCTATAGTGAAATGAGGCTGCGGAAAGTGACAGAGACGGTGCGGGAGATGTTGATCCATCTGTATAAGTGTGGAAAAGGTCTTATCGATGCGTTCAAGTCGAATCTTGGTGGTTGGGAGCAGGATCAGCTCGAGGTTCGAACTATTCTCGAGAAATATAGATTAAAATCCATCTTTGCTTTCAACGTTTACAAATGTCGCTTCGAACTATTCTCGAGAAATATGGTTATTTATCACCCCAAAATAAAATAAAATATATCCATAACCCAAAAAATACTCAAAAATCCGAAAAAAATATATTTGTAAATACTGGAAATATATCTGAAAATCAAAAAAGAAATTGAAAAACAAAAAAACTATTATTATTTATAATATCAAAAATTATCTACAATATCTATAATTCAAGTAATTTGGGTGTCGGATTACCCAATATCCATATTACCCAATACCCATGGCTATTAAATATTTACCCAATGGATGATTTGCTATATATCCAAATTCAATCAGGTACGGGCATTTTGGGTCGGTACGGTTTAGATTTTCGTGTGGAGGTTAAAAATCTCAGGCATACCGCAAACATTTTACAAAATTTGATTATGGAGAAAACAATTAAAATATAAATAATAAAACTTTGTAATAGTCACAACCCTATCAAAATAATCCTATTAAAAGAGAAAACACTATCAAAATAATCTTTCTCTCATGTGATATTAACAAGAATGTCATGTTTATATGTCATCACGAGATTCACTCTCAAGACAACTTTTAATTAAGATATCACTTACTAGAATTTTTACATACAATGCCATTAGTACACTATTTTTATTTTTATTCGGTTACAAATATTAAAGATTTTCATATATCTTCCATTAAACAACATAAACAATACATGAAATAATTATTATAAAATATTTCAAAAATCGAAAACTGATATTATTATTTCAAAACTAATAATATATAATTTTTCAATATATAAGATTTGTTAACATATTCATTTTTATATAAATATATAACCAGTTGATCTTTATTTTAATATACTTCCACTTAAAATAATAAATTATGTAAAAAACTTTTATTATAAAATTTTTTAAAAATAAATAACATATATATATATATATAATTCCAAATTAATGATACAATTTTGTTCTTCAATATACTGGATTTCTGAGCATATATATATATATATATGAATATATAATGAATTTAATTGTAAACATGTTTTTTCCAATAAATAATTTCATGCCAATTATAAAATCATTTTACATTTATAAAAAATAATATTTGAATTTATATTAGAGATTTTAAATATATGATAATGTCACCAATAAATATAGCATCTTATATGAAAGTCTTTATATTATGAGTAGATTCAGATAAATATTATGTTCCCATATCTATATTTATAAAGTTCATGTGATTCTCTTCTCAAGCTGCCACCTCAGCAAATGAGGGTGGCTCTAAATTCATCATTTCATCACAAACATTTAATATATCATATTTTCTCTTTTTAAAACTTTTATAATAGTTATCATTCATTAAATAGGTTTAACAAGAATGTGAAAAGTCATTTACAAAAAGAAGAAAGATTTTATATAAATCTATAAAAACTATTATTTAATAATAATTATAAAAATAAAAATATATTATACAAAAAACACTGTTTTTTCTATCGTATGTATTTTTGAATGAAAAGAGACGAGATTGAATATGACGAGACGAAAAAAATAGAATCAAAGAAAAGGGGAATTTTGTTTACTTCTTATGATATTAAAGACGAGACGAGATCTAAAGGAACCGAAAAGAACGGAATATGACAAGACGGAAATTTTGCCTACCACTAATTATATTTAGGGGTGGAACGGAAAAAATATTATGAGAGAGGACAAGACATAAATGTTGGACGGGACAATATGAAAAGAAATGGAATGTGACGGAATTTTGCATATCCCTAATTATATTTAGAGATGAGTCAAAGATAAAACAAAATGGAAATGAACATAATCTATGATGAGACTGGATGGGGCGGATATAAGGAACTGGATGGGAAAGAATATGACAAGATGAAAAGGAACGGAATGAGATAGAATTATGTCTACCTCTAATTATATTTAGGAAACGAGACAATAATAAACAAAATGGAAAGAATCGTAATGGGATAAGATATGACTGAATAGGATGGGACATACAAGACGAACGAGACGGGAAAAAACGTACATGATGAAAATGGAACAAGATGGAACGAAAAGTTTGCCTAACTCTAATTATATTTTAAGTAATATGTATATAATATCTTCGAAACAATATTAAATTTGCGGAAAAACAATAAAACTAACACAATCCGCACGTAGCGTGGGTCACCCCCTAGTTAACAATAAATTCCTATAAATCAGCTAGCCCTATGCAATTCGGGTTTTGGGACGGGAATTGACGGAAACGGGACGGGGATGAAAAATTTGGAAACCAAATATAATACCCGAAGTATTTCTTTATTATAATGGGACGAGAATGGGAATAGGAAGGGAAGGGAAATTTGGGAGTACAAAATTCATACCTGAAGTCTTACATAATCGGGAAAATTGGAGATGTTTCGGGAAATTATGGGAAAATTGGGATATTTACAAAAAAAATATCTAATTTTCAAATTTTTATTTTTTAAAACGGGAAAATAGGGAAATATCATACTCTTCTCAAACCCGTTTAAATAAAAGAAATGTTCCAAAACGGGAAATTGCAAATTCTCATTCCCGAAAAGTTCGGGAAATTTTAAACGAGTAAGGGTGGGAACATGATTCCTTTCCCGGAATGCACATTACTAAAATCAGTGATATATTATCATGTCTTTTCGCAATGATTTTATTTAATACAGTACTAAACTTATAACGTTAGCAAATTTGAATTGATTTCGCATAATATTATTTTTGTTTCCAGAAAAGGAATGAAAAAACATCATACCATATTTAACAGTAATGATTAAAAGTAATAAATACAATATTATCAATATTTTAAAAAATAACAATTTAAATGTAATCATTTGATTTGTTATTCTCATTATCTTATTATATTGTGGTCATTTGATTCTTTTTGTTCTCACTCAATTTTATCACCTGTTAATTATTGAAATGGCCAAAATCTGTTTTTACCTTCTTAAAAAAATATTTAAAATGTTTAATTTCCACAATAAAACGAAAACAACAGCAAAACCATTAAATTAATATGTGGCATAAGATTTCGAGTTACGTAAATAAACATTTTTATGTTAAAAAACATTAGAGTAAGATAATACTCCGTGTAGAGCGCAGGTCAAACCCTAGTAAAAGTGATACAAAAATCATTGTCTACTATCATAGATAAAACTGATACAAATTTAGGGCGTGATTGGTAAGTGCCTTGAATGCTCTGCGGAGCAATAATTTTTTCTAGAGCACTAGTGTTAAACCAATCAAGCTTTGATTTTATTTTTTAAGTTCAGAGCCATAATTTAATATATGGAAATATTTTGGCTCTGCAGAGTAGATTATCCAGAGCACAAATTTAAGGACTCTGAGAATTTTCTCTCTTCTCATTCCTTAATCTCATTCTCTATATTCCTTTTTAAATGTTTATTTCCTATATCTCTTTTATTTATTTTTAATGCTATATTTATGATATTTTATAAAAAAAAAATATTTATAATAAAAATTTCTACAACAGTAAAATCTACAGTCACAGCAAAAAAAATCTACAACCTAAATTCTACAGTAAAAACTCCAAAACTAGCAACCAATCAAGCCCTTAGGATCAACTATATAAATGACACAAATACTAACATTAGTTACGGCTAAATGATACAAATACTTACATCACTTGTGGCTAAATGATACTACTCATGCCATCAATTATAAGAACTGATACAAATTTTCCCATCATTTACTCTAATGAAACAAATATTAGTATGTTTATTTTGAATGATGCTATTTCTACCATCACTTATCTTAAACGACACATATTTACATCAGTTATAATAAATGATAAAAATTCATTTGCAAAAACGCATGCAACCAGAAGGGATTCCCTAACATGGGGCTACACGAAGAATGGTGAGTATACGTCCCGTTCGGGTTACAAACTTTTGGACATTATTCACGATTTGGATAACCCTGTCCCCACCCTCTCTCCCTTGGAGAAAGAATTGTGGTCCAAACTATGGAAGGTCAGAACATCTCCTAAACTCCGCCATTTTCTTTGGAGATCCCTATCTGGTGCCTTGTTAGTAAAGGACCGTCTACGTTCCCGTGGTATCTTGATTAACAGCACCTGTGGCTTCTGCTACTCTGGATCAGAGACCATTTGTCATGTCCTCTTCACATGCCCTAAAGCAAAAGAAGTGTGGGACTTATCTCAGATCCCATTACCGCCAGCAGGGTTTTCCCGGAACTCTACCTTCCTGAATCTGCATCACCTCTTAATGTGCAGTAAGAACAGCTACATTGCCTCAAGCACACGTCTTAGGTTCCCGTGGATTTTGTGGAATCTCTGGAAAGCTCGGAATTCTCTGGTATTTGATCAACTCCATTATACTGCCTCGTCCATCATATCAAAAGCCAAGGAAGATGCTGATATTTGGCTTAAGGTTGATGCCCCTGAGCTTCCAATCCCGAAAGTTTCTCCTTCGTATCCTCTTATGGGTACTTGGTGGAGAAAACCGTCACCAGACTTTGTTAAGTGTAACATTGGCGCCTCTTGGTCTCCAGATTACTTCACTTCTGGTGCTTCATGGATAGTACGTGATCATATGGGATCGGCTCTGTGCCATCGCAGGAGATCTAACGCCATGGTTCGATCTGTTACAGAAACTGAACTCTTTAAGTTTTTATTGGGCTATTGAGTCGCTGAAAAACTTAAAATTAGGAGTGTCATTTTTGAATCTCCTTTGATCCATGCGAGAGAGGCATTGCTCCATCCTCTCCAGTTTCCCAAGTTCCGCTCCCTTTTGGATGAGATCTTCTCCCTCCTCAGTGGATTCAATTCATGGAGCCTTGAGCATGTCCCGCCTGTATGCAACTGTACTGCTAATGCCATAGCTATCAGTGTACTGCAGCACAACATGTATCAATCTTACATTGGCAGAAGTGGTCCTGCATGGCTACGGCACCTCATAACTGGAGAGGCTTCCTTGGGTTAGTCCATGACTCTCATGTCACTTCTAGTCGAAGAAAGTGCATGTGGGGTTTCCATGCCTTATGCGGTTTTCTCCTGAGGGTTTTACCTTTGCGCTCTACTGAGCCTTCTCCTTGTTTTTTTTTTCTTCTTTCCTTCGTTTGCTCTTTTGAGTTTTCTGTTTATCCTAGTTTCGTTTTATAACTTTTGTATGGAACTTTGATCCCAGTGTTAAAAAAAAAAATTACTGACACAAAGTATTAGAGTCATCACTTCCACAGTCATCATTTACAAATGATGGAAATTCATCATTAAAGAAATAATAGAAACAACAAAAATAAATGATGCAACACACACGATTTCTTGTAGTGAACATATACTTTAGCTACAGTGTTTCCACAAATCAATTTCGATTACAGTATTTAGGTTTTGAGGTTTTAAGTTTTCCGTTTAAGAGAGAAGACTTATGGGTCGGATTTAGGTTTCAAAACGTCATATAATTCAGGTTCAAGTGTTTAAAATGGGCAATCACTATTCTAAGCCGTGTTTTAAATGCGAATTGATCAATAGGGGGTAAGCGACAGAAATCGGTGGCGATAGACTGAGTGAAAAGAATGGGTGGATCGCGGCAGAAACAATCAAACTGCCGCGGGGGGGGGGGGGGGGGGGGGGGGGGGTCTCGAGCCGGCAGTCCTATGTTTTTATGTTGTCTAGTGAATTATTTTTCTAAAGTTTTCATTTTCGTGGCTACTTAATATTTTCAAATTTGGAGTAATAAAAACGTAACAAAAAAATAAGTACAATATTACCCTACATAAAATCGACTATTCACATTTAATGTTATCGATATTTATAAGTTATGGGATTATTTTCGCATACTTTACCTCTAGAATAAGTCGCTTTGCCTTCTCTCTAGAGAAATCCGCCGTCGTCATGTTGTGGCCGGCTCTGGTGGCTCCTACAGCGCCAGAGTCCGGTTTGCTTTGTTTCTCTTGCTTCGTTTTGCCTTTTTCTTTGGTTTCCTCTATGGTTCTCTTTGGTTGAAGAAGATTTAGGTGTTCAAGGGGGTTTCACCTCCAGATCTGTTCAGATCTAGGTGTTCTTGAGGTTGGTGGGTCTGGATCTGTTAGATCTTCGGTCAATTCCCAGGTTTCTCCTCTATGGTCCTTAGTTCCTGCCAGATCTGGTTTTTCACCTCCTTTCCCTCTCTCGCTCTGCGCTTCCATGCTTCGTCCTGCTTATGTGGAGTTCGCTTGGGTTCTGGTTTTTCTCCGGTTCGATCTTTCACCTTCTGAGCTTGGTGTTATCCGGTTTGGTTCGTTTGCTCCATGCCGCTATCTCACTTCTGATCGAGAGCTCAATCCGCGAAGGGTACTTCTGCCAGTTAGGACTTTTTGGCGTGTTGGAAGGCTGGCGTTTTGAGTTGTTAGGTAGTTTGTGTTTTTTCAGGGAAGGGAAGCTTCAAGCCTCTGCGCCCGTAGTCTGTGACTTTTCTCTGGCCACTAAAGGCATTTACGGTGAGGGTGAAGTTTTTATGAAGGTTCTCAAGAAATTTGAAGCAGGTCTTGGCAGCGCTTTAGTTTGAGTTGATTCGGTTTTTCGTTTTTGGTTAAACCTCTTAGATCTTTTTCTTTCTCTTCTTTAGTTCCATAGTTCTTAGTTTGTTTATTGTTAGTTTCCCGTGAGTAGGTTTAGTTTCTGGTGTTTGTCGTTTTTCACCGGCTTTTCTTTCGGAGTATTTTCATCTCGTCCGGCTTATGATTGTCATGGGTTTATAAGTTTGGTTGGTGTCTAACACCTTGTATTCTCTCAGCTCAATATAATTCTAGATGGAAAAAAAAAGTTTAGCATACTTTTCTTGGTCAAATGAATAATTGTAGTACAGTTGTATTTCGAAATATCTGAAAGAGAAAGAAGAAGAAATTGGTGACGTGCACATTGTATAGCTAGATAAATTATTCAGTGATCCTAACCGTCCATTTCTCCACAAACCGCTTAATCGGACAGCTACAATAAGCTTTGATCCTCTGTAACAAGACTGGACCCGATCCATCATAAAACACAAGTATTTGCTCAGTTCAAAGCGAATCGGTCTTCGCCTAGAAACTTGGATTTTCTTTTCTTCTTAAAAAACCTTTGAGAGATGGGGAATACGTATTGTTTGCTCGGAGGTTGTATTGATCAAGCAAGCGTTGGTGTAGTCGAACGTTGGGGCCGATTCGAGCACATTGCGGAGCCTGGATGTCATTTCTTCAACCCTCTTGCCGGTCAGTGGCTCGCCGGAGTTCTCTCCACCAGGATCAACTCTCTCGATGTCAAAATCGAGACCAAAACTAAGGTTTTTAATTTCATCCTCGCGATCACCTATTTCGCTACTGTTTCGTCTGCTTGATCGCAAAGGAGTATAAATATGAAATTTCGGTAGATTATAGACTTGAAGGAGTATTGATTGATTTGGGAGGTTTTTCATCCAAATTTTGTTTGACTATTATGTTGTTTCGGAATTCCTTGAAAATAGGTTTTGTGTATTTGCAGGATAATGTGTTTGTGCAGCTGGTTTGCTCGATTCAGTATCGTGTAGTGAAAGCTGCTGCTGATGATGCGTTTTATGAGCTTCAAAACCCAAGAGAGCAGATCCAAGCCTATGTATTTGACGGTATTTTTGCTTTCTCTCTAAATCCTCTTTTTTTTTTTCTTTTTCGAATAAGCTCTCTCTCTGATTTCTTGATTTCCTTCAAATGTATGCTTGTTTCCAATCAAAAGTGGTTAGAGCTTTGGTCCCTATGATGACGCTAGATGCCCTCTTTGAACAAAAGGGAGAAGTCGCCAAATCTGTGCTTGAGGAGCTCGAGAAGGTAACATGTTGTTAAATCTCATTCATTGGTTCTGTGAAATCTTTTTCCCATGGTAGGATAGATATCAGTTGTGAAATGGAGTGCTATTTAGTAGGTTATATCTGGATTGTATAGAGAAAAGTTATATGATTGGAATTGTTTCTTCAGGTGATGGGGGCTTATGGATACAGCATTGAGCACATTCTAATGGTTGACATTCTTCCCGATCCCTCTGTACGCAAGGCCATGAACGAAATCAATGCAGGTAAGCTTTATTATTGATTACCATGCTTTGCTTTATACCGAAGCAGAGAATGATATATACTTCTCTCTTCTCAGACTACAGCACACTATTGAATGCTTGTAAATATTTCATTTTAGTTGGTTACTTGCTTTCATCATCTCATGGGAAGTTAATTTACACTTTGATGATGCCTTCATTTCTCTTTTTTTGCGCCTCCCTACTTAAATGCAGCACAAAGGCTCCAGCTAGCGAGTGTTTACAAAGGAGAAGCAGAGAAGATTCTCCAAGTGAAGAGAGCGGAAGCAGAAGCAGAATCCAAGTACTTAGGCGGTGTCGGGGTAGCTAGACAGAGGCAAGCAATCACAGACGGATTGAGAGAGAACATAATGAACTTTTCTAGCAAAGTAGAAGGCACATCAGCCAAAGAAGTGATGGACTTGATCATGATCACACAGTACTTTGATACGATGAGAGACCTTGGGAACTCGTCGAAGAACACAACCGTGTTTCTCCCGCACGGTCCAGGACATGTTAGGGACATCAGCGACCAGATACGCAACGGTTTGATGGAGGCGGCCAGTGCTAATGTCAGTGACGCCTAGATGGGGAGAGAATTCACTTTCGGGTTGTGAATTGAATCCACTGGTTTTGGTTTCTTTGATTATGGTTTAAATTATGTTTTGCCAGTCTGAGGTGTGGGGGATTCCTTGGATTTTCCTATTATTATTATGGTTTTCATGGTGATATTTGGTATTATGGTATATAATAAGGGACCTCATGTACTTAAAAGCCTTATAGAGAGGAACATCAGGAAAACTGAGCAGACGCCCGATATAGCATGGTTTTCGATTATTTGTTATTTTTTGTTTTTGAGTGGTACTCTTTTTATACCATAATCTATACTATATAAAAGTTGAGGCTATAAGCCTCTGAGAGCGTCCACATAGGATTATAAAACGCGATTTGATTGGTCCACATAAGTATTTCCTAGATTAAGAAAGTTTCCGAATTTTAAACAACCAATAGTATCAATCCACATCATCACATAAAATTAGCTATTTGTTCAATTAGTTAAATTCCTTTTTATATTTTTATATTTTAAGAAAGTTTCATAATTCAAAGTTAAGCAATAGGAAAGTTTCCAGAATTTATAAGTGTAATATTAGTAGAGATATGTAATAAATAAGAAAATTATACCAACAATATCATTATATATCAACATCTAAAGCTACAATTGTATTAACTCGATTTTGATCAAATGTAGCTTACATGAATAAACATATGTTCACGTCAGAGCTTGATATAAGATCAAACAAATCCAACATCGAGAAACCACCTGGAAGCAAGATGGAGGGATATATATTGAAGACAAGATACTTTGACATCACATATTGAAAGTTCACATAGATCGATCAATTCTTCTAAAGGATATGTAGTGAATTAATGAAAAATCATGAAGCAAAGGAATGATTGAAACGAAGACAATGGGCATCACACTGAAGGTATACATGTCCTTCTGTGAAATAAATAAATTCGCTTGCTTTATTTCGAATATTATCTGGTCTATGGTGTTCAATTGATTTTCTTTGTATTTTGATAATGGAAGCACATCCAATTAATTAATAAATAAGTTACATTACCACAAAATAATCAAAGGACTATGAAGAGAACAAGGAATCGAAATTACCAAAGTGTAGATTAAATCAAAAGTGAATTGTTGCTCCTAAATTAGTAAGCTTTCGATGGGGAAAATAATATTGATTATGAAGAAACAAAAAAAATCAGAATAGATTACATGACACAAATTGAAAGGAAAAGGCAAACACAATAGAAGGCTGTATTTTGTTCCTTTTCTATTTTTCTTTTCTTCGTTTTTCAATGTTTTGTAATATTTACATATTCATGTGTTTATAAGTAGTACTTTTAAAAGATGTCACTTGAAAGAGAAGGAATATAAACAAAAGTAAATTTATTAAAAACAGAATAAGATAAATTCCTTCTCATTTTAGTATTTACATATGACATTCAAAGGGCCTGTTTTGAATATATTTTGTTCAATAAGTCATTCTAGCTTGATTTTATTTTCAGTTTTTCAGGTAACGAAATTGTGTTTTATTTAATTATAATTTATTCTAAATTTAAGAGGAATAGAGCCATGCAGAATTTTACAAGAGGAATGGAACCATGCAGAATTTTAAGGGTCGAGAATAACCTACAGAAATAAGAGAAAACAAAATGAAGAAAAAAGTAGACACAAAAAAGAAGAGTACCAAGATAAAACCGAAGAATAGCGAAAACAAAGATATTGAATTGCGAATACAAAATAGAGACAAAAGAAGACAAAGATGAATAAGGAAAAACCATATTAAAAACTTGTGAAGAACAATTTGAAGAGGAATTCGAACAAGAACGAAGGAGAAGAAACCTAACAACAACAAAAAAACTTGCGAAGACCAATCTAAAGAGGAAATAAAATAAGAACAAAGGAGAAGAAACCAAATCAAAACAAAACAAAAAAAAAGAAGAAAAAAAAAGAGCAAAGACGAAGAAGAGCAAACGCGAAGATGAGTGAAAATGAAGAAGAAATCAAATAAGACCAAAGACAAAGAAGAAAACAAAACATAAGATACTGAAAAAGAATGAATCAAAGAAAATTAAAAAAAAACTTTAAAACAACAACGAAGAAGAAAATGAAGAACAATTATGTGTGTCGACTAGCTTCTCTTCATTTAGGTTTTAGGTTTTATAACCATTGAAAACTTACCAAAATATTAGTTTATCATCTAGCTTAAATTTATTACATACAAATATTGTTATTTATAGCATTTTAAGTTCTAACATAACCAACTGAAGTTATTTTAAATAAACATCATGTTATATACAAATATTATTGACATCTAATTTTAAGAATTTCACTAAATATATTTAAAAATATATTTCTGTTTAGAAAATGACTAACACGTCACAATAGTTCATAAATTAACATTACATTTTACAAATAAGTTTAGTGATAAAGTAAGTTTGTCCTATTATAATGATTTGAATATCTTCAAGTAAGTTTTGGTCATTAGACATACACAAACATTTTTGTTACCGGGATATGATCTAAACAATATTTTTGTATGTCAAGATTTGATCTCAATACGATATTGATATATCTAAAAACTTTTGTTTTCCAGAGAGTTTTGGTATTGAAATATTGATAAATTTTAATTGTTGATTTTTGCAGTTTAAAAAAAAAATTAAATATATTTTAAACTGATTTAAGATACAGACCCGCGCGTGCGCGGGTAAAAGTCCTAGTGGACATGAAAAAGAGAGATTGGAAAGAACTCAGTCTTTTTACGAATGCAAGATATATGATTCATATTTTCATTTAGGAAACAAAAGTGTGAAAACATCTTCGATCTAACTGATTTTCAATTTTGCGATTCCTTAATATTTTTCAGAATGAAAATATGCAAGTTGCAATGTGGTTTCTATAACTCGAAAGAGAATATTTTCAATTGACCAATTCAATTTAACAAAAAAACAAAACAAAAGAAGAAAGAATTGAACAATCCTGGTTTGGTAGTAATTTATTTGGATTCGTCTAGAATCGGCTTAACTTGTTTACTCTGTGTAACAATAATAAATACTTGTAAATTCATTACTGAAAGTTTTAAACCAATGAAGAAAAAAAACATCTTGTTCACAAATTCACAATCATGCTTTAATATTAGAAACCCTTTGTTAGTGTATGAGGTTTCTCACTTTCAACAAAGCTAAGGAGATTCAGGATGAGAATCACATAAGGAATTGAATCTGATTTGGAATAAATATCTTAATCTTCTTCTTGTCTATCTATAATTGTATGAATGTCTCAAACCGTGAATCCATTTCATTTCCAGTGGACGATATTCTCAATTTGCCAAGCAGCTAAGCTCGAGTAACTTGGTGTATATACTGGATTGGTATGAAGATGAGCTTGTTTTGTTCTTCTTTGGTCACTTTACAGGTGGAGCTGTGGTCTTAAAGGTACCTAACTTTGTACCTTTTGAAACTCTCTTCAAAAAATTTATTGTGTTAGAGCATTTCCAACCCACCCTTATGATCACTCAAATTTAACATTTACTTATTTGCATAATGATTTCTCAAATTTAACTTTTTCATATTTTAAACCTAAACAAATTATAACAAATTAATTATTTTCTCTTGTTTTACTAGAATTAGTCATGAAACATTATATTTTTAATGATGTAGTTTAATTAATTTTTGGGTTTTTTCTCACAAAATAAAATAAGTGGAGCTAATTTGCAAAAAAACTTATAAATAAAAGGTTTTTTTTAATAATTTTTTATTTACAATATACCAAAGAATATTCTTTTTAGTGTAGAAAATAAGGAAATACACTGGAGAGAAACATCACACTATTATAAGGAAACACTAAAAATAAAGCAGAAAATGAGGGAATACATTGGAGATGGTCTTAGGGCATCTCCAACAAGCCCTCAAATCCTCAAATTTTGTGGTTTTTGGCATCCCAACAAACCTTCAAATCCTCAAATTTTAAGTTTTAGAGGTTTCACTATTCAAAACCTCAAAACTATTTTTCTTTTTCTATTTGATCCCTATAATTATGATTTTTGACAAATTAGTATACTAAACTTTAATTTTGAAAAAATAAAGCACATTAAAATAAAAATGAGGAAATGATATGTTTAAAAAAAGTTCACTTAAAAGAAAATATATCAAACAAAGTTTACACAAAAAAAGTTTGTGTTTATTAAACAAAGTGTGTTTATGTTTGTTTAATTATTATAGATATGTAATTTATATTATCATGTAACTAATATTGTATAATATGGTGTATTGTATAACAACATAATAAATAATTCTATATGTTATATAATATATTAAGTGTATGTTTTAAATTTATTTATGAACTTTTATCATTTTCGTTAATTTTTGTTAAGACTATATTACAAATTAATTAATTTTTAAAGATTTTTTGAAGATTTGTTGGAGCAAACTACCCTTAAATCCTTAAAATGAGATTTTGCTCCCCCTCAAAATTTGAGGGCTTGTTGAAGATGCCCTTATAATGTCTTGATTTATGGTCTAGCTTGTCTTAGAGGCTGCTTCATCTCCCTCTGTTGAAGATGCATTAGCCGGTATTGTCCTAACATTGCCTGCACTTCGTGTCAATCCAGCTCATCGTATTGATTATTGTCGAGGTAAGCCAAGTTAAATTCTTTTTCGTTCTCTGTTGGCAAATTACGAAGAGCATTTTGGCTCATTGGGCCTTTATGGTTATTTTAAATATATATATACTAGTTTCATACGGACATTTTAATGTGTAAATGTGATGGATTTTTTTTTTTAAATAAACTTTTTACTATATATGAAAATTAAGAAAAATAATAATAACTACAAGCAAATATTTACAAATCTAACAAAACGAAAAGTGTAAAACATTTCAAGGTAAACTGAAACAGAATACTGTATATCTATACATATTATTTTATTGTGTTAATCCAAAATTTACTTTTTTGCAGTTAAATGAAAAGATGATATATGATTGTGTGGATATATATAAACAACCTTCAATGAATCATCCACTAGTACTCCAAAATCATAAAATTCAGGTATAGTCATTAATCAAACAAAAAATTTGAATACTTTTTGGTGCAAATTATTTTTGAATAATATTTAATATATTTTAAAAGTTTACATCTTTTTATCCTTAAACCAAAAAATAAAATTAAAAAGGAAAATAAAAGTAAAAAAATCATCGAATGTCCTAAAGGAACAATTCCTATACTAAGGAACACAAAAAGTATGTCCAACATGCTCAATATTGGGAAGAAAAACACTTTAATAGGTTCTCAGCTGAAAGTCATGGAGCACATGTAAGTAAAACAACTTGAAATTACTTAAATTACAAATATAATTTCCAACATATGTGATACAAATTTTAAATTTGAAGTATGTGGGAGTTGCAGTCCAAGAGAAAAGTCTTCATCGTCTGGCAACTTGGATGAGTGTGCATGATTTGAATGTTAGTAAGGATCAAGCTTCATTTTTTTTTCTTTGACAACAATACTTCTCATTAATTGAAAACTTACTCCCTTGAGCTATTAAAAACTCGAAGGGCATGTTTGACTACAAAGTCAGCTACAACATTATCCACCCTAGGGATAAACTTACATTGAAGAAAATCAAAAGACGAAATGAGAAGAGCTATGTCTTTGAGGATTACATGCGGCTCCAGCAAGAGAGAATTCGAGGTGATCGCTTTGATTAGGAGGGCTTGCCTGATTGCGAGGGCTTCCGCTACAAGAGCAGAAGAGACATAAGATAAAGCCGAGGAGTAAGAAGAGACTTGCCCTTCGTCGGAATGGAAGATCCATCCGAGTCCTGCGGATCCAGCTGAGCGAGGTTCCGCTAGCCAGGCTGCGTCAGTGCAACATGTGATTGTTCCCTGTGGCTGGCAAACCGGAGGATGTCTGATCGTGGATCGAGAAGACTCTGGTGCAGTACTCAGGGATTGAGCTAAAATTCATTCCCTTGCATCCCGGATGGCTCTTAGGATTGTTTCATCTTCAGATAAAGTCCGATTTTCAAAGACTTTCTGATTCCGAGTTATCCAAAGAGCCCAACATATACAAGGGTAAAGGAAGCCTCTATCGAGGCCTATAGGAGGTAAGGTGATCAAGGATTGAGCCGCCTCTAGTCCTTGCATGACATTTTCGCAAATTAACGGATTAAAATTCAGCGAAAAATGAGACCGATTCCAAACCTCTTTGACAAACGGACAGTGAAAGAGAAGATGGAGGATCGACTCCGTCTCCTCACATCTGCAACACTTTGGGTTCACCGGAATACATCGAGCTTGTAACTGGACTCCAACTGGTAGAGCTTTCTGGCAGATCTTCCATAGGAAATTTTTTACTTTAGGTGATGCTTTTACTTTCCATACATGGCAGGGGAGTTGGATTCTTCTTCCACTAGCTCGGCGGCCGTGAAGTAACCCGATCGAGTGGTATATTCACCGGAGGGGTTGTTTAGCCAGCGTCGCTGATCTATCACGCCAAGTTTGCTTGATCTATCACGCCAAGTTTGCTTGGTTTTAAGGTGAGAATTGCATCCTTATACTCAGGGAGAAAATTATTTATCTTCTCAATGTCCCATTCCGTTGATGCGGGTTTCATCAAATCTGATACTTTCAGCTCTTGTGCCTTCTCAGGGACAGGTCCCATTGGCTGGATTGGTTAACTCAGGGAAATCCAAGGCTCGGACCATACATTGATGGATTCACCTGTTCCAATGACCCATCCCAACTTTTTCTTCATCAATTCATTCCCAATACATAGGATTCTCCAGCCATGTGAAGCAGAATTTGGGACAGAGCTTTCTAGGAAAGAAGAATGTCTATGGTATGTTCCGGCCAAGGTACGAGCTAATAGACACTGGGGATTATTGAGAATGCGCCAACTTAGTTTCGCAAGTAGAGCTTCAACATTTCATGTCTTTGAAGCTCAATCCACTATATTTCTTTGGCTTTGCCATTTTTTGCCAGGCCACCCAACACATCTTTTTGTTTTCATGGGAGGAGTTCCACCAAAATCTAGTAAGAGTCGACTGGATTCTCTTATAGAGAGATTGCGGGATCTTGAAACAAGACATTGCGTACGTCGGCATAGCTGAGAGAACACTTTTGAGCATGATCATCTTTCCAGCCGCTGATAGTCTCCTTGTAGTCCAACTTGAAGTCTTTTGTTTGATCCTATCCACAATGGCTGTGAAGAGATCTTTTTTTCTCCGACCAAAGTGTTCTGGTAGTCCAAGGTATTTGCCAGTTCATCCCTCTTTGTCTATCTTTAGAAGTCCCTTGATTTTGGTTCATGTATTCTGGGGAGTTTTGTTGGAGAAGGATATGGAAGATTTCTGAAAGTTGATCATCTGGCCCATGACCATAGCGTAGTTATCCAGAATCTTGTTTAATTCTTTACAGCACTTCACATTTGCCTTGCAGAAAAACATGGTATCATCGGCAAAGAGGAGGTGGTTTATTCTAGGACTTTCGTTTGCCACACGGAATCCTTGAAGCTTTCCGGTTCGTTGTGCTCGTCGACAGAGGCCAGACAACACTTCACTGCAAAGGATAAAGATATACGGCAAGAGAGAATCTCCCTGTCGGATACCACGAGAAGGTACAATGCATCCTCTTGGTGCTCCATTGAAAAGGTTTGAGTATGTTACAGTAAATATGCATTGCATAATCCCTTCAATCCAAATAGCATGAAACTCAAATCTTTCCATTACCATACGGGTAAAATTCCACTCTAGTTGATCATATGCTTTGCCCATATCAGTTTTAACGGCCATAGAGCAAGAAACTTTAGCTTTTGAGGTTTTGAGGAAATGTAGGACTTCATGGGTTATTAGAACATTATCCGAGATTGCTCTCTTTGGGACAAAAGCTGATTGGTTTTCTGATATTAGACTTTCTAGAAGGGGTTGGAGCCGACGGGATAAGAGCTTTGAGATTATCTTATAGCCCACGTTACAGAGGGCTATAGGACGATAGTCTGCAACCTTCTTAGGACCAGTCACTTTTGGGATTAAACGTATATGAGTGTCAATCAGGTTACTGGGCATGAGACTTGAGGCAAAGAACTCTTGCACTTCTGCTACGATGCTGGGTCCCATGATGTTCTAGTTTGACTGAAAGAAGCTTGTGGAGAAGCCATCGGGTCCAGGGGCTTTGTCTGGATGGATAGCAAACAGTGCATCTTTTAATCAAATCTCTGTTAGATGCTTCTGAGACGATAGGATCAACAGAAAGATTGATAATGTTTCGCCTTTGCCCCTCGTTTGTAGGTATAGCTGAGAAGAGATCTTGGAAGTAGTCTGTAATAACCTTGATCATAGCTTCTTCTTCAAAGACCATTGTTCCTGACTCATCCTCCAGGACCGAAAATTTATTTACTGCAAACCGAGCTCTTGCTGATGCATGGAAGAAGCTGGTGTTGTGATCTCCTATTGTAACCAGAGTTGACAACTTCTCTGTTTCCAGAAGGCTTCCTCATGGGCATACGCAGCTCTGAGATCTTCATTGATTTTTGCTAATCGGGTTTTATTAGGTGAGTCACTGCTCATCTCTTCATCTAGCTCTCGCTTCAGCTCTTCTATTATCTTCTGGCTGTTTAGCTGTTGGTTTTTACTCTAGGTAACAATAGCTTTGCGGCATTGGTCTACCTTCTCCTTCACCGTTTTATTAGTCTCATCTGTCCACACTTTTGCCACTAAGGTAGTAACTTCTTCATTCTTCTTCAGTTGCCGATCATATCTGAAGTTGCCCTTTTTCTTTTTCCTTTTTGGATCAAAGTATGACACTAACGGTCTATGATCAGAACCTTCATATCGTAGGTATTCACATCTTCCTGACGGGTTAAGTTCCGCCCATTCACTGTTTGAGAGAGCTCGGTCTAGTCTGCACCGGACTAGGTGGTCATTTCGCTTTCCCCGCCAAGAGAATAGATTACCTGAGTGTCTTAAGTCATAGAGATCTCCTTTTGAGAGGAAAGACCGGAAATCTCCAAACGTTCCTTCTGCGCGAACAGGTCCTCCCTCTTTTTTTGAATTATCAATGAAATCATTGAAATCTCCTGTTAAGAACCAAGGGGCCTCTCTTAAGGTATTTAGATCCAGGAGATAATCCCATGTTTGTCTTCTATTTGCTCTTTCGGGATCTCCATAAACAAAAGTAGAGTAAAAAACTTTGTCTTCATAGATAATTCGAGTATCAAAGTAGTTCTTACAAGAAGAAATAACTTCTAGCTTGATGTCTTGTTTCAAGATTAAAGCTAACCCTCCATTAGCTATGTTATGAGGAGATACGAAGACGTGGTGATGATAGTCCAGGGGTTTGACCTTGCTTAAGACAAAAGCATCGGGATTTTTAGTCTCAGCAAGAAGATGATATCCGGATGAACTCTTTTCCGCATCTCTTGGAGACGACAAATTGTCATGGGATTCCCTAATCCTTGACAGTTCCAGCTTAGGATTTTTAAGGAAGAGGAGAAGACGGATTGTGAAAATCCGAGTTCTTTTTCTTAATGGGTGGGACAAATGCTGCCATAGCTGGGGTTTGGGACAATGAACCACCAGGCTTTCTAGCATTTTGATTTAAGGCTCTTGCTTTCGTTTGCCGGCCCGCCCTTGGTGATGCTGAGGATGCCCTTTTCCGCGGTGATTGTGCTACTTGACGAGCTTTTCTTTTCTTTGAGGATCCAACTAACGTAGGGTTTGTGCCTTTTGCAGTTGTTTTGGATCCTACGGGTCATCCCGTCTTTCTTTTGGTAGATGGGTTAAGGGGTTGAGAGGATGTCACCAGATTGGTCGATGAATCTGGAATTCTTGGGCCGAGGCGTTGTGATGCTGGGATTTTCTCAGTTGACAGGTTTTCACCATCTGGTTGTAAGTAAGCATGATGCTTGTTAGATGATTGTCGAACCACAATGGCTGCTCTGACCATCTGTGCCGCCGCTTCTTCTCGCTGGCCTTTTTCTTCAGCTTGTCTTAACCGCTCTTTCCTTGCTGCACTTTCATTAGGATCCACAACAGATGCATACTGGATCATAACATCTCTAATTTCTCCCATGGCACTATTCATTGCTTCCTGGGGTAGAGCTTCCGGTGATGGTTCTCTATCCAGACGAGGCCTTCTCATTCTTGAGCTTCCAGATGAGACATGAGGCGAACGGACAGTCTCTCTATCTTTCTGACCATCTTTGGGTTTTTCTTTTTGAATCCAGTGTTGCTTACTAGGAGGAGAAGGATAGTGCCTCCCATGCTCTCCAAGACGAGCAGAGTGAGAATGGAATCCTCTAGAGTTTTCATAAAAGTTTCGAAGGTCAGTGTGACAGTTACTTCCCCTCGGAAAAGCTTCTCTATGAGTTGGGGCACGAAACTCCCTTTCTCTCGAGTGGGAAGGGGTTTGGTGAAGTTGAAAGCCCTGAAGAGGCCTTCTCGGAGGGTTAGGAATGTCTCTTCTTTCTGCTCTTCTCCTTGGGAGATCTGAACTTGCACTGATTGTCTTCGTCTGAACTGCTAACTTAGAGGTTTGGTTCTGATTTGTTGGCATAATCTCAGATGGATCTGTTGGTATGAGCGGGCAGTCCTTAGGGTCATGATCTAAGCGGAGGCAGTTGGTACAGTGTTTCTCTAGTCTATCATACACTAGGATTGCCGCCACTTCATCTCCATTCTCAAACTCGACCATAAAAGAGGAGATAAGAGGTAGGAGCCCATCAATGAACACCCTCATCTTTGCAGAGGATGAAGTAATTTCGCAGGATTCATAGATTCCGGTATCGTCAACAATACTTTTCAGGGTTTCTTCCGACCACAGGTAAAGAGGTATGCCTTGGACTTGGATCCAGATTGATTTTAGCGAGGGGAAAGACTTATCCGTTGTTGGTTCCCATCTTTGTAGTATTAACATCCAATGTGTGTAGTGGTAGGGCCGGTCGTCCAGCACTTTTTGGATGTCCTTCTCTGAGGCGAACTGGAATTGGAAGAGTCCTTGTCCGAGATCTGAGCCTACTGGTTTGGAGGATACTTTCCAATGGTCGGTGAAGAAAGGGATCAGGGACCACACTCTTTGGATCTTAGGGTTAGTTATTCGACCAAGCAGGGTAGGGAATGTTTCTTTATCAGTGCTGAGTTGTCAAACGGTGGAACCTCTACTCTAGCTTTGCGGGGAGGGAACAGATCCGTTGCGGGGGCTTTTCCTTTTTCCGAAAAAGATAGCCTTCTACTCATGATGGTCAGGTTAGAGCTTTGGCTACAAGCCAAGGAAATCAGGTTTCGGTTTGTTGGTGGAACCGATACTACACCTAAGGGTGAGAAATTTACTACAGATCTGAGAACTTTACTGTCGCTTAACACGGGACAGAGTGGAGTAAATGACCTAGGTGAAATACCAGGTAAGAGTCATCAATGTTATTACAAAAATCATAAAGATCCTTGAGAGGGAGAGAGAGACGTTCAGGTAAGGGTATTAAAGCTTCCCTTGCCGAGAGTATCTTGGTTGTTGGTGGTTGAAGTTGACTTCATTCTTGACATCGGCCTAACTTGAACGTACCGAGTCAGGACTAGATACCCTCCAAGCACTTCTGGGAACCTGGATACCTCAGGGAGGAGCTGCGGGAGGGAGCCCTATCCTACGTTTCATAACTTAGCGTTGAACAAGGTCAGGGGGAGGCAAGGAGGACGCCGGAGGCCGTGGGACTTGACCGGGAAAACGCAGATTTGTAAGTAGATCTAGAAAGTTGGGGTTCCTCAGGAAATGTGTCTGGGAGAGAAGTCAACTTTTCTAGGATCAAGCTTCATATACAACCATATATGTAGCCAGAAATGTCAACAACAAAGTTAACTCTATCCAGACCGGTTGGATGGTAATACTAATGTTGATGCTATTTACTATAATTTTTTATATGATTTGATTTTTTTTTAAATACATTAATTTAACTTATAGGTCAATCCAAATTTATTTGGTGATGGATGCACATGGAGTTATGAATTTTGGAAGGTAAAATTTGTTGATGGGATATATACATTCTTTATCACGTTCTGTATAAAAAAATTATTACAAGAAAATGCAAATTTTAACTATTTTTCAGTTACCATATTGATAGGGTCCCGCTAATGGAGCAGACTGTTATAATACAAAATGTCCTGGTTTTATTCAAGGGTCAAAAACTGATCCTTTAAGTGCGCCTTTACCTAATCCTGGCAAAGGAGACCGGACCATTTATGTTAGTCTTCAACAGGTATATTTTATCTACATAACAAATACTTTTTTTCTGTATATTAACTAATCTAACATATATGTCTATATATTAAAGGATAAAAAATCAGGACATTGGTGAACAACACATGTAAGAAATTTTGAAAAGATATACATGTTGGTTATTGGCCAAAAGAACTATTTAATGTTATTAGTAACAGTGTCGACAAGGTTGTAGTTACATGAGCCGTTCAGGCTTCTCCTTCTGGTATAAGTCTACCAATGGATAATGGTCATCTACCACTTCGAGATGAAAATGCCGCTGGCGTTAAACACCTTAACATCGTCGATAAAGATTTTTTAATCCAACAGTAACAAATATAAATTAGAAGAAATAGGGGATGCCTATCAATGTTATCGCTTAAAATGGGGAAAATGGATTGTCGTCAAAGAATCCAATTTATTCCCATTTGGTGTACTTGGAGAAGACTCAGAACAAAATTTGTTCATATATGGTGGACCTGGAGGAAATTCTTGTGGAGTCTAATACCACTAAGTGATGATTCTGTTTATCCTGTTGAGTAATTTGGGATTCATGTCTTAAATACTTTTATTTATGTATGAATAATTTTTATTTTCTGCATGTGATCTATAAGTGTGTTAGTATAATGTTATTTCGTTAGTTACTTAACCAATGCATCATTTCAGTATTTTATTTGGTAAATTATTAATTATTAATTGTCTAATCTTATACTCCCTCAGTTCCTAGTTGATGTTTTAGATTTTGTTTTTATTTCTTATTATTTGATGTTTTAGACGGCACTTCCAAGGGCCCGAGGTCAAAATTTAAAATATACTTAATTTCTTAAAAAAAATTGTGAGTTACTAAATAAAAAAACCTTTAAATAGGTAGAGAGGTGGTGTCAAACTTGGATGGAGGCCCTTGTAATATACTTCACTCCTCTTAAACCACCACACTACAATTGGTTTTCAGGAAATGGAGGCCTTTTAAACTTATATTATCGTTAGGGGCCTGAGGCTAATGCCTTTTTCCTAACACTATAAGCACAGCTCTGGTTTTAGACTATTAAATATACTTTTTGTTAATAAATGTCACAAAAATGCAAACTTCAAGAGAGTTCTATAATTTTTATTGGTTAATAGTTATTTAAAATGAAAAAGTAATACATTAAAAGTTAAAACATTAATTGTTTCTTAATAGATATGAAAACTCTAAAACATTAAGGAACGGAGGGAGTATCATTTCGAAGAGGCCATGTTGTACGCATGTGTGTACTTGACTAAAACGGAAGTAGAGAAAAACATTTAATGCTACCTGAATTCTTTCTCCACGTGAATATTTGTATGCTCGAATTTGTCAAACTTCTCCGATGCTATACCAAAGTGGGCGAGAGTCATGTTCAGATCCGTCCCTGAGATCTATAAGGTCGCAAGCAAAAAAAAATTAAAGGGCTGTCTCATTTTCTGAAAAAAATAACAAAAGAAAGAAAAACAAATTCTGCTAGAAGCATAGTTCAAATCAATGATATCTTACCTAAAAACACAATATTTTACCATTAGACTACAATTTTATTTATAAAATACGGCCGAAATTTAATATATATATATATATATATATATATATATAAAAGCAGGGCTACAACCATGAGTTTGCTTTGCTTGCTGCCTCAAATAATCTCTTTGCTTCTCTGTTGCAAAGTTAAAGCAATAGTTTATACAAAACTAAGCAACTTAATAAATGTGTATATACTCCTTCTGTTTCATAATAAGTTTCATTTTACAATTTTTTTTTGCTACAAAATAAGTGTTATTTTCAGTTCACTATTTATCATTCATTTCTATATTTTACAATTAATTAAATAAGAAAATATTAGATATTATAGAATTTTTATAGTCAAATAATGGTAATATTAAACATTAAACTAATTTCTTAATTTGTGTGAAAAATGTCAAAGTGACATTTAATATAATACGGAAGAAGTATTAAAGTTATCATAAAAACCTGAGTGGATTAAAAGACTTTTTTGTTAAAAACAAGTGAAACGAACTAATAAAGAGGTAGTTAATGTTTTTGTTAATAAATACATTAAAACCTACTTAATGTATCTGCATTAGTATTGTTTTATTAGAAAAGTGAGGTGAACCAATAAAGAGATATTATCTTTATTTTAAAAAATACCGTTAGACAAATGTCTAGAAAAAACATTCTTATAAACCCATATAAAAAAATGAAGTTTTGTTTATCTATTTAAAGGATTTTATAAATTTTATCTATAATAATTATATATATATATATATATATATATATATATATATATAAAGTGAAGTCTTTTCTCATGATGCAAACTACAAATATTAAAATTTGACATTTATTTAGTTAATTATCTATATAAAAAAAAAATAGAAGGAGTCTCTTCTTCTTAGACTTCCACATTATCACAAGAGAGTTTAAAAACTTGACACATAACAAAACACGAATATAAGTCTTTCCATTGTCGTGGCTACGACTCCTATGACAACAAACCCAATCACTAAGCTTTTGGTATGTCTTTGGATTGTTAAATCAAACATTAAATCGAGCAAGTTCGGATACAGTTCACTAAGCTTAGTAAATCAAATGTCGCAATTTAAGAAGCTTAGCTTGTCAAAGATTATATCCGGCGAATGATACATCAATGTTGTGACTCAAATCAACCTAAGATCGAATCACTAGATGTACGGTAAAGTGATTAGCATTAAAAAGTGTGCAAATCGAGACAAAGACTAATGATATCCCTAGTTAATCCATCAAATCATAATCAATACATGAACTCTTTGAAATCCTAAAACCTAACTAGAAATCTACTCAGACATGATGCAAGTAAACAAGCACAAATCAGAGAAAGAAATCATATTATTATAAGGAGAAAAGGTTTTAGGAATCTTCTCTATATCGAGAAACAAAGGGATCTTCTCACTAATGAAAACAATGAGAAGGAAGTAAAATAATGGAGGCTCCCTCTAAGGGGAACTCCCTAGTGCGGTGATGTAGTGATGCAGTCCGGTGAAGCTCTTTCGTATATGTCTTCACTATAATAGACATATATCCCAATCTACTTGGAAAAAATGAGTGATTCCAGTTGCATTGCAAAGCTAACTCTTGTAGGCATCTCGGCGAAGTGGATTTGACGAAGTTCATCGAGTATAATGTTTTTAAGGCCTTTCTAAAGTTGATGTTACGCCATGGAGCAGTCTTGAAGTCCAAATCTTGTGTTTTGCTCTAAAATGCATATTTTGACCTGTTAAGACTCTAAGTAATATAAATGAATGAAAACTATATTTTTAGATCAAATAGCCATTAAAAACCTTATGAAAAACATAATAAACCATATAAAAAACATGTAAAATAGAGGTATATCAAGCTACCAGTCCCAACACAGGATTCAGACCAACCACAGCATTCCCAGCCACATTCCCAGTGTTCTTTTCCAAATGTGTATTTTCAGCAGCAACATTGTTGTGCGAGTTTTCACCCATTAATTCTCCCCCATTTATTCTCGAGTTACGACCCTTAGCCATCTGCAATTGTACAGTTCAGTAAGGTAGCCGCACGACTAACTTCAAATTCCCAGACAAACAAACAATCTTCCTGCGAGACAACAGGCTTTGGATGGATGAATTTACCCACTAAACCACTTATGCTAAACGGCTGTCCTAGAACCGACCATGCTTTTGATACCAACTTGAAACACCATAACCCAATTTTCTGTTCTACTTATACTTACTCAAATTTTAGTCCAAGTTTTACTTAACATTTTCCGCGCTATGAGGTTCAACATGACAAGCCATTTTTATGCATAAGTAATTAAACAGAACATTGAAACTTGAATTAAACAAATCAGTTCTAGTCACAATGAAGGATCGCTATTACATTGAACAAACTAGACCGCCAACAATCTACCATCTTTTCTTCCTACCTTAGTTCCGGAGGTACTTGCATTTTACATAGTTTTAGCACATCTTTTATACATCTTTTGCACATCTTTAGCTTCCATTAGTATCATATCTTGTTCATTTCCCCTTCTAATGCATACACTGTAGTTTTAGGTTGCATTTGCATATATGTGCATGTTTGATCCTTAAACAGGTCTATTTGGAGCACTATGGAGCACTTGGGACGTGGGGAGCAAGGAAGGACATTGTGCATGGAGCTCATCTTGACTGCGTATGCTCGGAGTGAAGGAAGAAGCCGCCTTGAAGCCAGCTCGACCAACCCGCGCGACCAACCGGTCGAGCTAGGCCAAATCCCAACTTTGCACTAGCTCGACCGGTCAAGACCAACTCGATCGAGCTGCGGAATCAAAGTCAAACCCAAAAAATGTTGTTTCCCTTTGACTTCTCCTTTGACCCTAAACCTAATCCTTTCTCTATTTAAAGGCTTATAGCCACGAAAAAGAGAGCTCTCTCTTTTAGCCTTTCTTTGTTTTAGCTTTTAATTAATCTTGTAATTTGCATTTCATTTAAAACTTTAGCCTCTCTTTGTGTTCTTGAGTTCTTGCTCTTGAACCTTAGATCTAGGCCTTATCTTTGTATTTCTGCACTTGTCTATTTCAATAAAAGTTGTTTAGTTTCATCTCCTCTATCTTTTAATGTCTCATTCATTGCATTTATTCATGTATTTCGCCATGTTTAGTGAGTAGTTCCCTTTAGGGTTTAAGATGGGATAGGTTAGAGGTTGTTTATGCTTAATCTCTCTTGCTCTATGTTCTTAATCTAAAATCTCTCTCTTTTGGGCTAAGCTTAAGGCTGCACAACCACTATCCATGGTGTGTATGAGTCTAGGCGATTTTCCTCATGGGAATGATTGGGAAATCGCTTGAACAAGTCCACTAAGAGCTCCAACATGCTACGGGACTAGCATCAATATGGATGGATAAACCACATCAAGATCCAGCTACGGGACTAGCAACGGATGAATACTCAACCGGTCTCAAAGAATTCATGGACTTTGCATCAAACCAAGAGATAACCATCGATTCGGGTAAGATGTTCTGTCCATGTTCTAGGTGCGGAAATCGTAGATTTATTGTGATAGATAGAGTTTAGAGGCACTTGTATAGTAGAGGATTTATGCCGGGTTATAAGATATGATATTCTCATGTAGAAAATGAGGATATGGTGAATTATGCTAGTACTAGTGAACATTATGTTGTGGATAGCTTAGAGGAACCAATACCGGAACCTGTAAATTTAGGTACTGTTAAAATGGTGAACGACGCATATCGGGAAAATATAGCGTCGTTCTTTGTTGATGGTGATAGAGTCGAGGAACCTAATTTAGAGGCGCAGATGTTTTTTGATATGTTAGACGCATCTAAGAGCATGTTTAGCGCTAGTTGCTTCATGGGACGCTTAAAAGATTTTTTAATATTAAAGTTGTGTTAAGCACCACTATTAAACATTAGTAGTGTTCTCTACTCTAATGGGAGAATCTTATTGGGGTGCTTAAAAAAAATTGTTTGTTTGTCTGTATGTTTGTATGTTTGTTTGTCTGTATGTTTGGAATTGGTTTGATCATGATTGTAGTTGCATTCTTAGCAGAGGAACTGAATTTAAACTTCATTTGCAGGAAATACATTGAATTCTGAATGTATCACCACGCAAAAACATTAAGGAATCGCTGAAACTTCACCATTGTCTAAAGGAACATCAAGAGCTGTCCCTCTGTCATCAAGTTAAAGCACATCATCAGATTTCACCACAATCTCATCATAGCTCACACCACAACGATCACTTCCCTCATCGAACTCACATTGGCTCTTCAATCCTTGACCACATTTCTCTTGTTCGTTGCTGTCTGATTGACTAGTGTTCTCCGAGAAACTCTCATCAGATCGATAAGAGTTTTCAAGTTGTTTTCACAGCAGCTCCTCCTCTTCCATGAGAGCTGCAACAACATCCTGCCAAAATAAAAAACCAATAAGAGAACATAGCTAAATGTTATCTTCTTTCTTGTACCAATCAAAGATTTCGGTTTTAACTCGAAATCTCGACTTATGTTTCGGATACAGCAACAATGAATATTCTTGACCATCATAAAGCCTAACAAGATTTTGGTGACCAAACCAAATGTCTATTGAGATATTGTAGAGGCTCAATAATGTCTTTGCCACACGAAATCATTAAAAGATATTTAGATGGCTTATCCAGCAATGGCAGCTTATACGAGCTCCATCATTCCATATCCTGACTTTTTCTGATACTATTTGACTAAAAGCAACTAATGAGAACACGAGAGACTCAGAAACAGAGTGCTAAAACCCCCAAAATCCAACCTTAAACAAAGCTAATTAAGCTAACCACCTTCCACATCCAAGACTAGTTTAGAGAAACACGATTCAATAGAAATTCAGCACGCAATCGAATGAACTTAGAACTCATACTTTTCAGATTGGATCAAATTTGAGATTAAAAGCTCAACGAGAGCTCAATCATCGGAAAATTAGAAGAAAGGAGAGAGAGGGACGAGAAAGAAACGAAAGAGAAAAACTTGTTTTTTTCTTCTCATTAACCAACACCCAATCATTTTCTGCCACGTGGCAATGAGCACCGACGCTTGTCACGCCTAAATAAGCGTCGACTTCTCCATTTAAAATTGATTTTGATTTATTTTTGGGCTAAGCGTCCCCTGAAGCAACTCGCGTTAAACATGCTCTAAGAATCCGGAATACAAAGGTTGTAAAGAGGAAGATACGCCATTATCAGCTGCAACTACGTTGATGTCCATGAAGACCGATTTCAGTATGAGTGAAGAGAATGTGGATCGGATGTGCAGCTATGTGAAACGCCTACTGCGAGACGACAATAGTTTTCCAGCTTCATACTATGAGATCCAGAAACTCGTAGCTGGTCTTGGTTTGCCGTATCAGATGATAGATGTCTGTATCGATAATTGCATGATCTACTGGAGAGAGGATTCAGACCGTACGACATGTCGCTTTTGTGGCAAACTTCGGTTTAAGGAAACAAGTGGACGAGTACCAATCCCACATAAACGGATTTGGTATTTGCCTTTAACTGAGAGGTTAAAGAGGTTATATCAATCACAGCATATGGCGGAGGCTATCAGATGGCATGCAGAGCATACAATGGAAGGAGGACAAATTGTTCATCCGTCAGATGCAGAAGAATGGAAACGTTTTCAGTCAGTGTATCCTGAGTTTGTGTATGAGCGACAAAATGTATATCTCGGCTTAAGTAAAGACGGTTTCAACCCTTTTGGGAAGCATGGAAGACAGTATTCGTTGTGGTCCGTGATCGTGACACCATATAACTTGCCTCTGTCTTTGTGCATGAAGCGAGATTATCTGTTTATCACTATTCTTGTTCCAAGTCCAAATCATCCCAAGAAATCACTTGATGTGTTCTTGCAGCCACTTATTTATGAGTTACGGATGTTATGGGAGAATGGTGCTGAGAAGTTTGATGTTTCCTCCCAACAGAATTTTATGATGCGTGCGGTACTTATGTAGACCATAAGTGATTTTCCAGCATATGGGATGTTATTTGGATGGACCACACATGGAAGGCTATCTTGTCCTTATTGTCAACAAGTGTGTTCCATCTGAAACATGGACGGAAGACATGTTGGTTTGATTTTCATAGAGATTTTTTGCCGAGCGACCATCCATATCATGAAAGTACCACATTATTTAGAAAGAACATACAAGTATTTGATGATACACCTCCCGTTTTTGAATGTAAGTATTTGCTGGATCAACTCATAGATTATGGGGCTCAAAAGACAATGGAATGCGGTGGTAATGGGCATGTTCCAGTCCACAGTGTTGGCTCCAAACACAATTAGCACAAAAAATATATTTTGGGAGTTGCCATATTGGAAAGATCATATGTTGAGGCATAATCTAGATGTTATGCATATCGAGAATAATTTGTTCGACAACATCATGAACACTATTCTTAATGTCCAAGGAAAGACAAAAGACAATTTGAATTCCAGATTGGATTTGCCATCTAATTTCTCTCAAAGAAATCTGCATGTTGCAAGGAACGAAAGTGGCCCGATGTCTGTTTTCCAGTTGAAAGCGTCTGCAAAGAAAAAGTTCCTTGATTGGATTAAAGATAGTGTCAAATTCTCAGACGGATATACATCTAATCTACGCAATTGTCTTAATACTGGAGAAGGTAGGTTCTCGGGGATGAAGAAGAGTCATGATTGCCATGTAGTAATGCAGCGCCTTTGCTTTTAACGATCTTCTACCACGAAACGTTAATCGAGCAATTGCAGGTACAATAACTGTTTTTAATTATATTATATTACACTAATTATAATTCATTTATATTACTAATTTTACATTTGAAATGCAGGCATTGCAGCTTTTTCCGGGATTTGTGCTCGAGATCTCTTACACTTGAAGATATCAATAATCTAGAGGCGAAAATTCCTTTAATCTTATGAGGTCTCGAGAAGATATTTCCACCGTCATTCTTTGATGTTATGGAACACCTCACAATTTATCCCCCCCCCCGTGAAGTAGCACTTGGTGGCCCTGTTCAGTACCGATGGATGTATCCATGTGAGCGATTTATGTTCCATCTGAAGAAAAAGGTGAAAAATGAAGCAGAGTTGAGGGTTCTATTGTCGCATAGAGTATCAACGAAGAAACCTCAAACTTTGCTGAGTACTACTTTCCACCACACGTCATGACAAAGAGGGTTCTCGACCATTGACTTTTTTCGATAAACTCTCGGAAACGTTTTGCGATGGTTTCCGACGGATATTTGCGACGGTTTCCCGATGGCTCTCTCGTCCAAGGCTGGTGTGGATAACCTCTCGGGAAACCGTCGGTTTATTATTCCGATGGACTTCAATGACCTTTTCCGAAGAATTTCCGACGAGTTTTGTTTTTCCGACGACTTGTAACCAACAAATTTGAATGGTCGGAATTCCGTCGATAAACTGTGTTTCCGACTGGTGATCGATGATTTCTTCTGTCGGTTTGACGGTGCTTTCTTGTAGTGCTAACCAAGCAATCAATGACTAAGTGAATCTATGCAAGAAAACGATCGTAATACAGTAACTAACTGTCATGCACTCACCTTAATCCGTTTTGTTCGGTTTCGATCAGTGAAATCGGTCTAAAGTAAGTATTCTTCGATCACAGTAACATATCTCACTATCGGAGTCGAAGAACTCTCGGCTGCAGTAGCAGATTATCAATCGTGTCGATAGATTCTCGAACCGACTTTAATTCCTTGATCACGAACACAGATTACCGTTCGCGGATGTAACTTGGTGGACAAACTCTCGATCAATGTTGGATCAATCGACACATAACTCTGTGTTCAACCCTTATGTTGAATCCACTCGATCAAACTTACTTTCCCTCGGTCAAAACTCACTTTCTCTGGATCAAACTTTACTTCTATCGATCAATTCTCTCTTTTGCTCAATAACCGCTCTTTTCTCTCTATGAACTTGTGTTTCTCTCGACCATAATGAACTTCCCTCGTGATTATATCTGAGAAACTGTCCCATAACCATCAAATTAATGAAAAGCGCATTTGGTCGATGATTGTGGTCGAAGAGAATTCGCTTTCTAGTCGATAACCATTCCCGCCACAAGAATTAGTTGGGGTTCTTCGATCAGAATAATTTCCGTTCAATCGAAATCAACTGTTTTCGGACCGGTAACCGTCCTGTCTGAACACTGTCCATTTGAAACGACCACATCCCAGTTATGATCATATTAAACTCTACTTGATCGACTGTAATTCAATTGTCTTGACCAACTAAATTATCCAGCTTGAAACTCTCCAACACTTAGTAGTTTCAGCTCAGTTATTTCGGCACATTGGGATTCAACACATTTTCTCTACCAACTTAACATTTTGATCCTTTTTCTCAACTGTTCAGTCGATCAAAAATTTTACCCTTGATTTATGGATGTTACATACTGCTTCTATCCTTGTAGAAATGTTTCAAAGACCATTATTGTTATTATTTATACTAGATATTATACCCCGCACAAATGCGGGGTTGTTTTTCTGGTTAATCATTATTTAAATATTTTTTAAAATATGTTTGTATTGTTTTTGCTTTGTTGTTCTGAATAACACTGAAGTTTTGTAATTGATGTTACAGTTGTCTTTATTTTAAATGTTTTAGGTAAGATTTTTCCAAATATTCAACAATTGTTTTTATGATTAGTTTTAGTATTTGCATGAATTATATGATTAGAAAATTACCTTTTAAGTCGTGCTCTTTACTGTTTTCTATGTATATTTGACAATAGTTTTCTCTCCAGCCATTTAGAGTTTCCATATTATGTCTCTGTACTTTCGGCTTTTCTTTGTTCACATATAATACATTGTAACATATTGATTCTCAACCTAATTCAAAACTGTATACTTTATTTTTCATCTTTATGCATCAATGACTTGAGAGATAAAAAAATGGAATAACAATTTAAGTTTATAAGACTATTTTTAACATAAAATATATTTTTAATAACTTCATTACATTCTAAAACTTGTTATATGTATTTTCATTGAAAAATGAATATTTCTACTTTATTATAAACCTTTTCAAAAATAATTATATACAGTCACAAACAAACTTATAATTTTTTATCTCCTTATTCATTTGTAACTCTTAGAAAATCTATGTGTTTATTTATTATTTTAAACATGTTATTATTTTTATTACTTATAATTATATTTATATATTTTGAATTTTCAAGTTATGTGAAAAATATATCTTAAATTTTATAAATCATCTAATATCTATTCATTTTCTTATTTGATGGTTTTGTTATTTTATTTTGTGAAATATATTTTAGAATTTTTAGTAAATAATACTCCCTCTGTCCCATATTATAAGCTGTTTTGGTATAATGTATCTGTAATTTTTTGGATGTATCTAGATGTATTTGCATCCAGATACATCCAGAAAATTGCAGATTCATTATGCCAAAAGAGCTTATATTATGGGACAGAGGGAGTATATTTGATCTTAGGGAAATATAATAATAGAAAATATGTAAATTAATTGATTCATTAATTTTAGTTTTAATGTTTGTCATTTTTCATTTCTCATTTTCTCTCTCTTTTATTTCATAATTTATGATTAAATTTGGAATCCATAATTTCCATAAAATTAGGCTGATGTGGATAGCTTTAGAGGAAAAAAAACTCTCATGTGTTTTAAAACAAGGTCTCAACTAGGGATGTCAAAATGGGTCATTACCCATGGGTTAACCCTGTTGGACAAAAATTTTAATGGGATTCGGTTAAATGTTTTTACCCATATAAATAAATGGGTTACAGTGGATTGACCCTAATAGTCCCATTAGGATTATGGATTATAAGTATATCAAATATTCATAAATTTATCACTTAAAATATAAAACATCCATAAATTTATCATTATAAATATAAACATATGGTTTTATTTTATGTTTTATATAATTATGAGTGATTTTTTTATTACACAAATATTACTATTACTATGAATTTTTAGTTGAATTATTAATAATATATATTATGTTTTAAGAAAATATTACTCATTTATTGTCAAAATAAAAAACAAATCCATTACTCATTTTCTATATATATGAATATCTATATAACCCATTTAACTCATGGGTATTAACATACTTGAGTTTGGATTCTAAATTACAACCCACAAAATAAATGGGTCGGGTCATAACCTGATCCTATAATCTTCAAACCCGTATGAATTAGGGTCGGGTCGGGTGACCCATTTTGATATCCCTAGTCTCAACGGCCGATTAAGCGGTGGCGAAACACTCGGCAATGACCAACCATTCACCAAAATCAAAGAAAAAATTGGATAAAAACTTAGATGTCAAGTATTACGTATTTTATTGCTTGAAATTGAAAGTGTCATTTTGGGGTGACATTTTTGTGAAGAAACTAGGGGTGGGTATTTGGATTATTGGGTGGGGTATTTTGGGTTTCGGGTATTTGGTACTAAGGGAAAAGGATATGTTTGGGTAATTATAAATTTTGGATTGGGTTTGTTTTGGTTCTCTTCGGGTCCGGGTTATTACCAGGTATATTTTTCGGATTTAAAAATACTTTCGGTTTGGATTTGGTTCTTTTACTTTATCACTAAATGTATCCGGTAAATAATCAAAGTACATATAATATCTGAAAATCCACACCAAAAAAAAAAAATTGAAAATATCTGAAAACAGTTGGAAGTAGCAGTTGAATTAGGTTGGGCATTTTTACCAGACCCGAAGATCTGAACCGAATCCGGTCCAAAACAGATGAAACCAAACCCTCGAGTGGGTTCTAAACTCCTATACCCAAAAGAACTGAAACCGAACCGAGAACCAATTGGGTACCCAAAATATAATTATATACCAAAAAATGCTAGTTATATTTATACTTATCAAAATATCTAAAATTACAATTATAATTAAACCTAATACAATAGTTATATTTAGAACCAAATAACCAAAATATTCTACACATACGAAAATCTTTAGTTATATTAATATTCAATATTTATTCAAAATTTGGTTTTTTTTAAACAAAGTTTGGATATCAGGAACCAATCCGAATCCGGCCGGACTCGACCTGAAAATGAAAATACCTAAATGGTTCATAAATTTCAAGAACCGATAGAAACCAACCTGAAACCAACATGAAAACAAAACAAATGTCCAGGCCTAACTTGAATAAACAAATACTCATGTGTTCTAAAAGACTTAGGTGTGAGGAGACTTTTTACAACTTAGTTGTCAATGAGTCTCATTTTAATCACTTATTTAAATTATCATCTTAAAAAATATAATATAATATAATTTCAACTACTTTATTCAGCAGTCATTGTCAACATCTACTTGTCTAAGAAGTCTGGTCTTCAATATAAAGCCCCCTCAAAAGCCGTCTCTTTCGCATAACCAACTTTCTTCTTCTTTTTCTTCTTTCTCTCTCTCGCCTCTCTACTCTACTCTCTGTTTCATATTGCGAAGAAGATGATAGATTCATTTTTGGCGTTGGTCAATAAAACTTCTTCAAATTCTTTATTCATGTTCATTTTCTGCAACTTTATCATCATCTTAATCATCATTGGCAATTATAAACCGGGTTCGGAAGACAAGGAAAATCCCGGTCTGCAGGAACCAATGATGATACCTGACTCGGTTCTCTCTTCCAATTCCGGTTTTGAGAAAGCCATGTTGAAATCAGGGTCCGATCTCTCTTCAAAATACGGTTTTGAGAAATCCGTATTGAAATCAAAACCGGTTATCTCTTCAAAATTCGTGGTTCCCGCTTCAAAGCTCGGTTATCAAGAACCCGTGTTGATCTCCGAGCCGGTTCTCTCCTCCAAACCCGCTGGTTCTGACCAAACGTTGATCTCCAAACCCGGTTTGCAGATAATGTCTTCTGGGTTGAAATCCGGTTCAGACATTTCAGAGAAGGACGAGAAAGGGAGAACAAAGCGAACAGAGAGCTTTGAAGAGAATGAGGGACAAGTGGAGTGTGTGCTTCGAAGAAGAGTTGAAGAATTTATAAGTAAAGTTAATACTCAATGGAAATTAGAGAACACTAAGTATAATTATCTCTTATACTAATCAGAGTTTTGTTATGTAATTATTAATGGGAATCAAAAGTTAATAGAAATGAGTAAGTGAAAACACTTTTGTAATTCTTTTCTGCTTACCTAAACTATAACCAAAACCAGATTAAATCAAATTAAATAAAAATTAGAGAAATTTTGCTATAAAACAAATGGATAAAAGCAAAATGAAGCTGACACCAAAACCTAGAATCAATAATGTCAGTGAGCATATCATATATATGTTCTGATCCGATTCAACAAGGATTTTGTTTGATTAATTTGCAGCTATAGTTCTCCAATAAAATTAGGCCAAAGATCTTGCAACCAGCCAGAAAAAGCATCAAATAAAAATTGTATCAAAATATATTATACATATGCATGAGTCGCACAAATTTGAGCAGTTTAGTTTGGTTGGTAGAAATTGCAATTTATTTATTTTATGGTTAGTTCGACAGAGAGGAAAAAAAGAATCTTTCTTCTAGTTAAATCCATTAGTCAAATCCATTAGTCAAAAAGGACTCTCTCTCCTCTCTCCAAAATCTTTTAGAGAGAGTACTATCAAAATAACTTTTTGTCTTCCGATGTTAATCGGATTGTTGTATTCCATTTTAATCGGATTTTTCTTTCGGTGTTAACCGATTTCTTTTCTTTTGGCTGCAATAATTTTCCGTTTAACGGATTAGGTTTCTAGTCTTCCTTCTACATGTTCTTAAGCTTCTCTCATGGAAGGTGAAGCCAAAATCCGGAGGTGTTTTGAGTGGAATCCGTTTCATTGGTGCATGCTTGATTCTTTTTTCAAAGGAGAGTAATTTCTTCACAAATCCGATGTAGGATCAATGTTGTGAAGTTTCTCTTTTTGATTGAAGAATTAAGTTTTGGGGATCAGTTCGTTGGATTTGGATAAGGATAAGCAGAGTTGGCGTTTTCTCGGCAGTCGGAAAACGGTCCGACAAATGTCCTGATTTTCCGATCTAATTGAAGATCTCGGGTTTTCTACTCTGATAAATTTGTGAAGATCCATCAAGTTTCCTTCGATGATTAGTGCAGACGGAAAAAGCAGAGATACACAAAACAAGTTTCGTGATGGTGGTGGTCGGAGAGCTTCGCCGGCGGATGTACCGAGGAACTGGTCAACGGCGGTGAATGCTTCGTGTGTTTCGTTAGTAAACCAAGTGATGCCACGTCTCTAAAGCGTGTTTCAATAGCTAGCGTATAAAGCGGATTACTTAGGTTTTGTTATATGTTTGGGCTATTGTTGGGACTCATCTGAATTTGTGTATCACTGTACTTGCCCATTGGGCTTCTATAATGAAATGGTTGAAAAAAAAAAAAAAAAAAAGTCATTAGTCAATAAAAGACAAAGTTAACAGATGAATAAATCCGACCAAGATGATATGATTTGCTAGATCAAATTGATTTATACAGATTGTATTAAAACGCTTGCCAACTAAGGACGGTATTTAAACATTTTCAATTGTTTACTTGAAATTGTGCAGAAACTTCTCTGTGCAACTTTCTATATAGAAAAAAAAAACATCCACTAATAAAAGTCCAATTTCTTTGTAGATATAGATCAAATGTCTACAATTTTGTTTTATGAAATTATGTAATTGAGTTGTGTTATAGTGGAACGAGTTCGTTAATTTATATAGAGATAAAAAATAAGTGATGTGCATAGCAACTGTGAGCTCGACATAACAAAGCTTTATTACCCAAACATTTCACTTACACCTAGATCTATTGTTGACATGGCAATGCCACTCTTTTATTTCTCTTTATTTTTTTTGCTAATGATTCAGAATTTTTAAATTAAGAATGTACACGCAATAGTCATTTTCTTTGATACAAGTGGAAAAAAACGGTGAACTAACAAAATATCTAGCTGCACCATCATGTATTTATAACTAGTAGAATTCAATAACTAGTGCGTTTTAAAGTAGCATAGATACATAACAATGTAGATAGATACACCATTGTTTACAAATCGAATAGTTGTAGAATCTACATAAATTCTCTAAAGACGAATCAATAACATTCATTTGAGTAAGTTTCAAAATGCTCATTGTTGACAAATCGAGTAGTTGTAGAATGAAGATAGATTCTCTAAAGACGAATCAATAACATTCATTTGAGTAAGTTTCGAAATGAAGTAACTAACTGAAGAAGAGAGTTTGAACAAACATTAAGTTTTGCACTTGTACAACAAACCACTTAAGGGACAGAAAGGAAACAAGTCAAAGAACCCTAGAGATTACATCCTCTAATAAACCCTAACTTTAGTGAGAGATCTCTCTCAACTGTTTTAAGAAAACAATTAAAATCTGAAGAAAACACGTTACACTCTAAAAACTCTGAATGCACCAAGAAAAGATAAGAAAAGAAAAAGAAAAAAAACATAGCAGCAACTTGAGATGAAGAAAGATTGGTGTCATATTCACTCACTCAAATCATCAGCTTGGAACCTCGGTGTCAGATTCGCTATGGCCTCCGAAATCTTCATCATCCTCACCTTCATCTTCTTCCTCATCTTCTGGAAGAGAAGAGAAGAGATCTTTGATATGGTTAGCTGTGCTATTTGTGTAGTAACCCTGGACCGCGTTAGTGCTTGGCTCATGCGAAAACGTCATAGGTGGTGCCTGAATAACAACAGGCTTGTTGAGTCCATATCTAGCCTTTGGATCTTCCGCTGAGCCACCAAATGAGATGTTAGAAGCTTGTGTTGTTACAGGGATCCCGAGTCTCTCCCTTCTTTGCTTCTTTATCGGCTGCGATTCCTCCTGACCGGCTACAAAAGTCCCTACCATTACCTGGAATATAGATGATAACAATGCTTTAAAACAATAATAAAACTCGAGACAAACACTTCATATTCATTCCAAGTTATATACCTGAACAGGACCAGCGGCTATGAAGAGACCGGCGAGTCCTCCACCAAAGACACGACCATCTGGTCCTGCAAGAGACACACTCATCCCACCAGCTCTGCTTCGGGTTCCTCCACTCTCGCTTTGAACAAATGATCCCGTCAAAGAAAGAATCTCAAAATGACCCTGACCACAAATTGTTAGCTAAATTCAGCAAAAAGAAATGGTTTGGAAGAATCTAAGAGAGAAAGAGAGAGCAGACCTCGTAAGTGACAGTACCACCAGATGTCAGAGGCTGACGAAGTGTAACATTCGAAATGGGACCATTTGCTGACAGAATGCATATAGCACGAGAGCCTTGTTGAGAGAATGTCATTATCTTCATCGTCACATCCTGTTAAAGAGTCAGCGTGTGCCAAAAAGAGTTAGAAATCTTGTAAGAATCTCTCAACATTTAAGCTTCATAGTGACATACATACCTCGCCGGCGTTTACTGTAAGCACATGAGGCGTAAAACTCGCACTCGCCCCAACAAGTTCTGCAGTTCCTACAACTGCAAAGTAGATAAACATCCGAGTGAATCGGATAAAATAACAATAACAAACACACCAAATGACCAAGAATAGTTGCCAAATTGTACAAAATGCAAACAGTCAAAGTTAAATCCTTATGCAAATGAAACTAAGACTAGTCTTGTACTACATTTGCCACTCTCAATCAAAGAATCCTACAGGTTTCCTTTATTGCATTCTTCTTCTTCTCATTTGGGCATTTTCTCTTGGACAAAATCTAGCTTTTTACTTGACAGTAATGTCGTTTTTCATATTGGACAAAATCTTTGTCTTTATTGCAACTTTTTTGCTAGTCAAACCAAAGACAAAGAGATTCAATACGGCATAAGATCTAATCAAAAGGCCATGCATTGATTCTTACAGAGACTAAAAATTCCCAACAAGAAAGAGTTGTGAGATTTTACCAGGAGGAGGATTGTTGTCGAATTCGAACATCTGTGGATTCTTAAGCCAATTGTTGTTGTTGTTGTAGTTGTTGTTGTTGTTGTTACTGGGCGGCTCTCCTCGTCCTCGTCCTCTTCCTCTCCCTCTGCCTCTTCCACGTCCTCTTCCTCGTTTCCGAGAAGCAAACTCCGTCGTCAGAGGAACGGAGGAGGAGATTGGCATCGGAGAAAGAGTCACGGCCAGTGAGCCATCGGTATTATACTTTCTCGGCCTCCCTCTCTTCTTCTTCAATTCAGAGGACGAATTCTCCACCGGCATTGTTAAGCTGAACTGAGGAGCTGCATTCTCAGTCACCCCTTTAGCCGCCGCGACGGAGGCGGATGCGACGGCGGTGCCGGCTAATCCCGCCGGAAAGGGATTAGGGTTTTCGGACCGCGGTGGGTCCATATGGTAGACCCCACCAGGAGGAGGAGGAGGAGGAGCTTCATGGTGTTGTTTCAGACCAAAACTGGTTGTCATGTTGTTGTTGTGGTGAGTTCCTTCTCTCTCCTCCATCCGTAGATTCTGTAAAGGAGAGAGATTCCGACAATTAAGGAGAACCTTAAGAAGACAATCGAATCTTGCTGATCACGACAGATTCAAGCTTCACTTAAAGTACAGACAAGAGAGAGAGAGAGAGATCCAGAGGACGTAAGATTCAGAAGAGTAAAAAAGGGGGAAAGAGAAAGATGAAGTCTTTGCAAAGTGTAAAATAAAGTAAAACTTGGTGAAGAGAAAAGAGAGATCAAAGCTTCTTCAATGGCGGAACCTTAATTTCAGAAGAACTTCTCCTAAGACATCCGTAATTACCAGCAAAAAAAAAAGGGTTTTGTTTTTCTTTTGTTTTTCTTTTCTACGAGGTGGGTGAAGATGTTTAGGGAGAAAAATTCTTTTACAGATGTGAGAAATTAGGGTTTTCAGAGAAGAAAATGGTAAGAGAAATAAATATTTTATAAATATTTTTTTTTTAATTAAATAATTCAGAGGAGAAGATATTATTACATTCATTTTGATTTTATTAAATTAAAAGATGGAAAAAAAGGAAATAGAGAGAAAGATGAGAAAACAAAAGTGTAATTCGAAAAATATTGTAATAATGGGCTTAATTAAAAAATTTCAAAATACTTACAATCCGCTCCCAACAAAGTCTTGGAATTTGGGATACAGCTTAAGCTAGATTAGTTTAATAAAATGAGTAGGGGCAAATTTTTAATTAATATAAATTGGACTTGAGAGCGCATAGTCATCTACTTCTTTCTTTTCCCAATCTACCAACGTTGACTATGACCAAAACATGTTGACCAACTTAGCCTCCCAAATCCCAACTACAAAATCTCCGGTCTGGTCCCTGCCACTAGGAGTGGTATGGCTCCGTAACCATATTATCCATTCTTTTACATTCGGATAGATGATGATACTAGATTTTAGGGTGAATCAGATAGAGAGATGTTCAATTTAAGACAGAACTTAAGTAGATAATTTTTTTGGTTTTTCTTTTATGTTTTCGCCTTTTCGGTGGTAAAGAAGATACTCAAAAGTGGCCTAATTGATAACAAAGGAAGCACGGCTCTGCTTTTTTGTTTCAGAAAATTATGGAATAACCTAAATATATATAAATATCAAATAAATTCATATATATATATATATATATATATATCAAATGTTCTCGAAGAGACATTATCGAGTAAATAAAAAAACTCTGAAGAAATTTTGAATAATGCGAAGTTGTCAAATTTACAAATGACGTTGACTAGATGTCCGCAAAAGACCCTTTGGACTGAAAAGGGCTTTTCTTGTCTGTCTCGAAGAAACCTTATAAAATGAGTACTTAAAAGAAAAAAGCCAATTATATAATTGACCATTTTACAAACCAAACCACATTCAATTTGAGTTTTAAGAAAAGAAAAAAACAGGACTGAAATCAAACGTGGTGAATCAAAGAGTTAGATTCTTGTTGTAGCATGAAGGCGAGTCTTCGTTCCTCAAAGGAGTACTCAAGAACCTCAGGCTTTTCTGGCAGCAATCTCGTATTGGTGTTGAGTGGTGTTGGTGCGGTTTGCATCCGGACAGAGACTGTCGCTGGTGTAGATGGGATGGGAATCATGGCTGCAACATTCTTCGGTGTTTGCATCATCATCATCATCGCCATCATCTTCTCTTCTTCCAAATTCTTGTTCTTGACGGGAGTTGCAAGAAGTTGTTGTTGTGCTGTTGTTGTTGCTATGTTGGCCTTTGATGCAATCACAGTGGTCGAAATGGGTGAGAAAGGTTTGCGAACTAACGGAGACTGTAACATTTCACAAGGATTCATCGATTGTTTTCTTGTAGCAAGTCCAGCAATATCAAGCCCTCTTCTTCCTGTAAAGATTCATTCATCATCAAGAAATCTACTCAACACTATGACGATGATGATGATCAATATTCAATAGCCAAATTTACCAGTTGATAAAGTTCCATCGATCTGGCGTTGGTCTGATTTCTTGTTCGGTTTAGGAGTCTGATGCATCGCTGCTCCTAAGGAGAGTCTACGGTTTGTTGGTGCACCACCTGTTGACATTCGTGGAGCCTTTTTACCACCGAGTGGTTTTGATGGGCTCGGTTTCGACCCGTAAAGTGCCTCTTGTTCTGCTATGAGCTGTCCTTGGAGCTTCTTCTGGTCCTTTAATACGTAGAGAAAAACAGTTCCATTACATTGGAGTTTAGACTAGGTAGATGATGATCATAATAGATATTGTACTTACCCGTTGGCGACGGTGTTCTTCTTCTCTTTCCTGCCTGAGTAAATTATACTCCTCAAGCATAGAGAGTAGACGGATCTACACCAAGACAAAAAGAGAATTACAATAATAAACACTAGTCAACTAAAACCAGTAAGAGATTTTATCGAGAATCCATACACCATCATAAAGAAACTCAATTCCCTTCTCTTGTTCCCAAACTATTGTCTTCGAGGCCAGAGCTTCTACCATTCCTGAATGAATGAAAATGAAATGATACTCATAATCTGCCTCAGAGCATAAATATTTACAACATATTGATAACAAGAAAAAGGAGTAACTTACCTGGAAGTTTGTTAACAAGATTACGAGCTTTCTCAGCACGCTTGAGAGTAAGATGAGCTCCTCGTCCAGCATTGTATCTGTTATCGTCCTGTGGAGTGAAAAAAAAAAGAAAGGAAATATCAGGAAAGTGTAACGAACTTTAGGACTTAAGTAAGAAAGGTTTCTGTGGTTGAGTCTAACCCTGTTGTATTCTTCAAGCCAACTTTCTTCATCGCAGGCAGATAACCATTTCTCGACCTTCTCAAGAATCTCTTTTCTGCTCAAAGCTTCCTCTTTGATCTTAGAAATGTGTTGCTCAAGGTGTTCCAAGACCATCGTTGCATCCACAATACCAGATTCAATCGCCACTATAGTCTGATCTATGGCACTGTCTGACACTGGTAACATGTGCGTTTTCCTACATATGTCCTCTAGCTCTGACCTTTTCTTCAGAACAAGTTCTTTCATTTTGCTTGCCTTTACCTCGTCCAATCGTACAACCTCTGCCTCAACCTGTATATGGCAATGGAACTCATGTTATGGACATCAAAAAAAACTTCCATTAACTTCTAAGCTTGATCGCAGAGTTGTAATTCAACAGCTTACATATTTAATGAAGTCTTCAGAGAGACTATTAGCTTCAGTTATTTCATGCTCTGATGCAGCTATATTGCAGGTGATATGCTGATACTCTTGCTGCTCTTCTATCGGTGTATCCATCAAATTCCAGAGCTCCAACATTGTCGTTGCTAGATCTTGAAGCTTCATCAAATTCAATATGCAACTAACTATGAGCAACAATCAAAGAATAAAACTATACATAATTCGCCATGTAAAATCAGTTACCTTCTGCATTCTCTGTATCTTAACCTCCCTCAGCTTTTGAACTGCAGCCCCCAATTTCTCTATCGTGTGATCGCTTAAGCTTCTTGGTCCTTCTGGATCACTCAATGTTGGATCTACTTGGCCAACAACATCATTGAAGTCCATTCCAAGTACTGAGCAATGTGAATACAGAGAACACATGTGTTTCCGAATTGTCTCCACACGATCACTCTGAGTTAAACAAGAAGAAGAAGAGTAAATAACTGAAATGGTGGGAAAAACCAAACAAAACAGAAGAAGCTAAATTCAAATCAAATTTCACCTTCTCTTTCTGAAGTGCTTGCAGCTGACAGTGTAACTCTTCAAGCTTCCTCATAGACAAGTCAGTCTCATCGATACGTGGCTTGGAAAGAACAACATGTTCTCCTTGACCTTTAATATCATTAGTAATGCTAACTATTTCTTCGAGGACAAGTAAGAACTGGTTTCTTCTTTCAGTTTTCCTCTTTTGCATTTCTTCAAGCTCAGGAAGAATCCTCCCAAGCTCTTGTTTCAAGCTACCAACGGTTTGATCACACTGACGACACATACAAAAAGAAGGTTAAGGTTGACAAAAAGACGGACTAAGTTTCAGCAACAATATGTATGATTCCTAATCATATTACTCACTTGTCTAATATGCACAGGGCGTTCTCCCATTGCAGAACAGATAGCAGCAAGTTCTGCTTCAGCATCAGCTATTCCTTGTCTAAGCTGAGCTCTACATCGATTGGCTTGGTCAACTTTTCTTCTGTATACTTCCAAGCATTCACGTTCAAGCTCAAGCAACATCTTATCTCTATCAGTTTCTGTTTCCCCAACTTCATCCCAAATAATCTGATTTTAAGAAGAAACAAATTAGCATCTCATAAGGAACAAAAGTTTGAAGATGATAAAAGATCATATGGAAGACTATCATCTTTCACCTGAAGCTCGTATAAGAGGGATCCACATGTTGTCTCTACTTGAAGAATCGGATCTTTTTTCATACTTTCCATTTCGAAATGCTTCAGTCTGTTGACAAGAAGAAAAAAAGCAACCCTTACTATGCCATTCCCAAATATAGCAACGACGAATCTGGAGATCTAACTGAAGATAATTAGCATTTCAACTCCGAATCAAACAATGAAATTACACCGTTGTTTCAGCTTGAAATTGATTTAAACCCTAACTATGTCATTCCCAAATGTAGCAACGACGAATCTGGAGATTTAATTGAGGATAACTAGCATTTCGACTCCGAATCAAACAATGAAATTACACCGTTGTTTCAGCTTGAGACTGATTATAACCCTAATCGACTTTTGACACTCCGAAGAAAACAATTCAAATTCATTTGGCGAAAAATTTTTGAAGCCGGGATTAAACAAGAAGTAAGAGTTCTCAAACACGGAGAGGAGAAAATTAGAGAAACAGTTGCCTGAAACTGGAGATTTCTCGAAGACTTTCCAGAATTGATAATTTGAAGTTTGATCTGTGCGAGTAAATTGGAAGAAGATCGAACAGAGCAAATTCCTAGATTTTCTGAGATAGAGTACAAATTTGGAAACCTAGATCGAAGTTTCTGTAGAGATCGAAGAGAAAGAGACGAGAGAGAAAAATGTAGCCGTTAAAGGGCGATGAGAAGAGAGAGAGATAGAGAAAGATGATGATGACAAGATTAGGAATTTCCGTCCGTTACCGGAGCAGCTCTTCTAATTGTTAAAATTGGGCCTTCCTTTTCGAACTTTTGAATTTCGAAATTTTGGGGCCACAATCCAGTGCATCGCGCTTTGAGTATAACAATTAATCTCAACCGTTAAGATAGTACTCCCTTCAACGGTTGAGATCGACTTTCTAAAATAAAGCAAAAACCAGGAAATAATTAAGGAAAAGATTCCAAATTTTCAAAACTTTGCCAAAAAAACAGGAACTCTTGGAAGTCATAATAAACCTCAACTTTTTTTGCTGATTTTTTATTTAATCATAAACTGAGCCAAAATAGAGACACTGTGACAATACGATTTGATAGCGTTAATTGCCTATTTTAAACTCGATTAAACTAATATGATATTATTTTTCTAAATTCCAAAATTTGACTCTACAAACCCTAAAATTTTAAATCAATCTTGCATATGAACATTGAAGTGGAGCATGATATCGTATAAGAATGCTTATAATGAAAATGGATATTTGGTTGAGAGAGAAATCAAGAGATGCAAAATCGATTTTTATAGTTTGTGAAATCGATTTGGGAATTTTTGCTCACAAAAACAGAGAAAGGAAGAGGATAAAATTCTTTTGGAATTTTAGAGTTTATGAACTTGATTTGAGAATTTAAGAAAAAAACATTTTAGTTTAACACAATTTAAGATGGCCAATATGGTTAAATCCTCCAATCAAGCCACCATATGTCTATTTTGACTCCATCATGACTTAATAGAGAACTAGAGGTTGACATGCGCCCTGCACACGATTTCTAAATTTGCATTTTTTCTAATTGTTTCTTTCACATCAGCATATGTATTTAACTTTAAAAATGTAAATTTTATTTTTATTAAAATGTCTATTTAATTATCTTGCTTTTTTGCAACAGAATTTTTAATTTGATATTAGTTTATATTATAGAAATTAGGCGTATTAAACTATTTTTTTTAAAGGTGGTATTTGTCCCTTTATGGCACATGTAATGATACATTGAGCATAATCTTATATATAATAGGAGAGTTGCTCTCTCCATCTAGGCTATCCACATCAGCACAAATGTTCATTAAATTGTTTTTAAGATATTTAATACATAACTATTCATATTTCTTTACATATATTATATTTTAAATATAAATAAAACTAAGAAAAATACACAACTAAATTACTTAACTAATATAAAGTATGTGATAACTTGATGTTAAAAGTTATCAAAAAGTTTGAATATAAGTAAAAATATATTTAACTTGAAATGGTATATATTTACCTTTTTATTAAAAGGATTTATCCTATTTCAAAATGTTATAATGTGTTTATAAGTTAAAAAATTGAATATAAATTAATTAAGATAATAAAAAACTAATGAGAAATTAGAGTTAGATTTTGCTTTTTAAAACAAATAGAAGTCGAGTTTTTATATGTAAATTTAATTGCAGTGAAAACATGAAAATTTTAAGGATTGTGATATGTTTGTTTCAAAATATATTCAATTACAAAATTAACATAATAGAAAATAATCAATGGTCATGAGCTCATATGCTACCACAACAAAGTAGATATGTAAAAAAGTATATATATTATTTTTTTCATCTTATTTCGGTGCAAATGCGATTTTACATTATACTTACAAATTTTAACGTTGAGTCAAATACATATGCATGTTTATAGTCTAACAGAAGTAAACAAACATAATATTTATAACATGCTAAAATGTTAAAAATAGAAAAATAAAATAAAAGGATGTGAGATGTGAGATAAAATATAAATAAAACTAAACAAAAAAACTATCGCAAACAACCCCGCGCTTGCGCGGGGCTTCAAACCTAGTGGTTTTAATTATAAGTGCCATGTTTCCTCCTTCTCTAATGAGATTAACACATTATTCTTACTTCTCTTCTTTTTATTTTGTTTTTGCATTTGAGAGTACAATATAAAAAAAAGATTCACGAGCTTATTAACTGGGTGTTACAAACATAAGAAGTATGCAGTTTTATCATGGAACTCAAAACATTACACAACCATCACACTTCGAGCGTTTACAAAATTAAGGAAATAGATAATATTTCGACTGTGCAAATCTAGTTTTCCTTAATTCTTGTTTCTTTGTATCATTATAATAATCAGTTGCCTTATTGTAAAAATTGCGTTCCTATAATATAATCTTAATTCTGAAAATTTTCGTTTTTGCTTATTGCACTAATGAACAATGATTTTTGAAACAACCAAACCTTTTTTTTTAATAATTAAATACTAAACAATTCTAGCGGAAGTCTTTAAAATAAATTTCATAAATAATTAAAACAATTCAACAGTATTCAGCGGAAGCAAATAAAACAATAAATAATTCTGGCAACTAAAACACCATGTCCAACTAGCAACTTAGGGTCTGACTGGTTTAACCGCTGCGGTTGCGGTTGCGGGTGCGGGAGTTTGCGGAAGCGGGCGGTTGTGATTAGTAGCGTTATTAAGCGGTTTGTACGACTGGCATAACAATTGAAAATGGATGCGTTTGCGGGATACTTATGACTGGTTCACTTGCGGATGCAATAGCGGTTAAACAATAAATTAATAATATAAACACATTATATAATTATAAAAATATCAAAACTATATTATAATGAAAATTTTAAATTTATGGTTCAACATAATTAAAAATAATTTTTTTATAAAGAATAATATGTGTATAATACTTACGTCTATCTTTTAATTTCTATAATTTAAATAAAAAATGTGATTTTATTTTCAAAATATATATTTAATGTGAAAATTAAATTTATTTTACAATTTTATTTATTAGATATATATGTATTAGTATGAAAAGAATATTTATCAAGAGAATTTTGATTTGTAGAACTTATAAATATATAAGTATTATATGATTTTAATGAATATTGACTAAAAGTACTAATTTTTTATTTATATTGTGATTTTATTATCCAAATCTTATTTTTTAATAAATATTATTATTTATTTTCGGATTTTATATAAGTTTGTGTTTTTTTTTTTTTTAATTATCCACCCGCAACCGCCCGCAACCGCAAACGCTTGCGGAAAGGAGCTTTTGATTTTGAGGGTGTTGAGGGATTTGAGCGGTTTGAAGCGGTATAAAGCGTTTGTGGTGATTGTTGTCAAACGCCAATAACCACTACTACCCGCAAACATTGCGTTTATGATCTATCCCTCTAATCACCAAATGTTCTAATATCGTCTCTAACGATTGATGGTACACATTACGACAATGCATACACGGACAGAACATGTGTGCATACGCAAGACTAGCCCTACCTTTCAATGAAAACAACAATCACTAGTTTATAATCTGCACATGTTTAATCAGGAATCAAAGAAGATATGAATAGACAAACAAAGTCGTACCTTGGTAACTAGCCCAAGCTTTATCCATGATACAATAGCTCCGAGGAAACGTGCATACAAGTATTGTATCACATATAATGCATTAAATCATAGAAACAGTATGAAACTTAGATCGAAAGCGTGAATCTAAACGGAGAAATATACCTCTCGGAGTTTATTCACCTTTGCGAGTATCTTAAGCTATAGCCTAAATCTATCATAGTGTTTCTCGAGATTGCTTTGCTATTACAGAATATATGTAAAAATGAAAATGAGACACGAATATTAAAAATTACTCAGATTATATACTATAGGGTTTATTAATAGACAAACACTACATAAATGTCAGGGGTAAGTTTAAAATAGCAATAGTGCAACAAACGCTATCTTTTAGTGTTATGAAAACCGAATATTCTTGTAGTGGTAGATTAATTTCTCGGATAAACACAAAGGACCAATCAAGGATTTCCCGAGATTGAGGAAGAAGCTGAACGGAGCTGGACATTGAAGGTTCGTTTGGAAAACTAGAGATTCTATATATTCTTTGTTTAATTATAATTGCTTGTTGGAGATGGTGTTTCATGTGATTTGATCTATAATTGCTTGTTCCTAGATAGTGTGTTTCATGTGCTTTGCTTTAGAATTGCTTGTTCATAATTGATCCTTTCTCATCAAGCTGATTTCCAAAATATATTGCAAAAATTATTTCTTTCTATAATTTATTGCAAAAAAAAATATCTTATATATAATTAGGGAGTTGCTCTCCTCTAAGAGTGTCCACATCAGCAAAAAAGTTCATTAAATTGTTTTTAAGAATTTAATAATGACTATTCATATTTCTTTTCATATATTTATATTTTAAATATAAATAAAACTAAGAAAAATACACAATTAAGTTACTTAATTAATATAAAGTATGTGATAACTTGATGTTAAAAGTTATCAAAAAATTGAATATCAATAAAAATATATTTAACTTGAAATGATATATATTTACCTTTTTATATTTGAAAATGTTATAATGTGTTTACAAGTTAAAAATTTGTATATATATTAATTAAGATAATAAAAAGCCAATGAGAAATTAGAGTTAGAGTTTTTTTATAAAACAGAAGTCGAGTCGAGTTTTTATATGTAAATTTAATTGAAGTGAAAAACATGAAAATTTTAAAGATTGTGATATGTTTGTTTCAAAATATAATTAATATTTACAAAACTAACATATTAGAAAATAATCAATGGTCATGAGGCTCATATGCTACCACAACAAAGTAGATATGTAAAAAAGTATATATATTATTTTTTTCATCTTATTTCGGGTGAAAATGCGATTTTTCATTATGCTTACAAATTTTAACGTTGAGTAAAATGCATATGCATGTTTATAGTCTAACAGAAGTAAATAAACATAATATTTATAACATACTAAAATTTTGGAAATAGAAAACTCGAGATAAAGTGGGGTGTTAACATCCTAATAAAATAAAAGACAAATTGTTCATATTTTTAATGTTAGTGGTTGAGTTAACTCAAAATATACCAAAAACATGAAAGTTAATACAAAACCATCATAATTCAAATCAACAAGTATAATAAAATTAAACAGAAAACTATCGCAAACAACCCCGCGCTTGCGGGGCTTCAAACCTAGTATATATATAAAGTTCATGTAATTCTATTCTGGTGCTGCCACCTCAGCAGAAGATGGTGTCTCTAAATTCAGCATATCAATTTATTTATTATATATATATATATTTTTTAATTTTTATAATAATTATCATTTATTACTATAGTAACTTAATAAGAATATAAAAGTATTTAAATGTTATGTATAGATCTACAAAAACTATTATTTAGTAATAATAATAATAATAATAATAATAATAATAATAATAATAATAATAATAATAGAAGGATATTATAGAAAGAACATCTTTTTTTTAGTATTTTGGAATGAAATGAGACGAGATTGAACATGACGAGACGAAAAAAAATAGAACTGGAGAATAGGGGAATTTGTTTACTTCTTATTATATTAAGTGACGAGATGAGATCTAAAGGAATAGAAAAGAAAGGGATAGGACAAGACATAAATTCCGCCTACCTCTAAATATAATAATTAGAGAAAAGACAAGACATAAAGGTTGAACGGGATAGAATGAAAAGAAATAGAATATGGTGGGATTGGACGGGACGAGATGAAAATGGACATAATGGGATGGAAAGGGACGGGACAAGAATTTTGCCTAACCCTAATTATATTTAGAGACGACACACAGAGAAGATAAATTGGAAAAGAACATAATAGGACAGGATGAGATTGGATGGGGCGGATAGAACGAACAGAACGAGACAAGATGGAAAAGGAATAGAATTGAACATAATTATGTCTAACCCTAATTATATTTAGGGAACGAGACGAGAAGAAACGAAATGGGATATAACAAAATGGAATAGGATGAGACTGGACGGGACAAGAGGACGTGAGAAAAAAACGTACATGATGAAAATGAACAAAATGGGACGATATAGAACAATACGGTACAAATTTGTTGTCTAACTTTAATTATACTTAAGTAATATATGTATAATATATTTAAAAAAATATTAAATTTGTGGAAAACAATAAAACTAACACAACCCGCGCTAAGTTAAGGCTATAAGCCTCTGAGGACGTCCACAGAGTATTTAAAAACTCGATCTTATTGGTCCATAAAAGCATGTTCAAAATTATAAAATTTTCCGAAATTTTCCAACCAATAGTATCATTTCACATCATCATATAAAAGTGGTAAATTTCTTTTTTATTTTTTAAGAAAGTTTCCTAATTCAAAAATACTATTGGTTTTTTGTATTAAAAAGTTTATAAAATTAAAAATATCTTTTTTTTAATACCAAAACTAATTTAACATGTATACATTTTCTTATTAGCTCTAATATATATGACAACAATCAAAATATAACCATATTTAAATTAAAAACACAAATCCAAAGTAATTAAACAAAGTTTTTTGATTTTTGTTAAAAATTAACGTTAGTTTAGTAACTAGATTTGAAAGATTTACGTAAAAACATTAACGTTAGTTTAGTAACTATATTTGAAAAATTTAAGGCTATAAGCCTCTGAGGACGTCCACATAGAATTTAAAAACTCGATCTTATTGGTCCACGTAAGTATGTTCAAAATTAAGAAATGTTCCGAAATTTTCCAACCAATAGTATCAATCCACATCGTCATATAAAACTAGTAAATTTCTTTTTTATTTTTTAAGAAAGTTTCCTAATTCAAAAATACTATTTTTGTATTAAAAAGTTTATAAAATTAAAAATATATATATTTTTTTTTTTTAAGACAAAAAAAAACTAGCTTAACATGTATACATCTTCTTATTAGCTCTAATATATATGACAACAATCAAAATATAACCAGATTTAAATTAAAAACACAAATGCAAAGTAATTAAAAAAAGTTCTTTGATTTTTGTTAAAAATTAATGTTAGTTTAGTAACTAGATTTGAAAGATTTACGTAAAAACATTAACGCTGGTTTAGTAACTAGATTTGAAGATTTACGTAAAACATTTGGAAAACTACATAATTTGTTATGAAGAACTATATAGACATGAGTTGATTTTTTTTTAACTACAAAAAGGAAGTTACACCATAATAAAGAGAACTGTTCATAGCAAACTTAACAAATTTTGTAAGAGAGCCGGCATTAACATTACATAGCCTAGAGATAAAATAAAAGAAGATAAAAGATACAAAATGCCTAATATCATATAGAAGACATTTTAGTTTATGTGTAGTCTTTTTGAGATAATGAGAATGATTAGCTTTGCGAGTGTCATAATTATATTAATGGAAACAAAATATGCATTAAGTGCACTAGATAACGCTTTTTCATCTTAAAAACTTCAGCAATAATGGCTCCTATGGAGAAGAGGAGATTTGATAATCCAATTCATATATCATATTTTTCTGAGGAAACATTTCAAGTCGTATCCAAACAGAAGTTTTATTCAAAATAAAGAAAATTTTCAAAATTTAAACAACCAATAGTATCAGTCCACATCATCATATAATCCACATAGTATTTAGCAACATGATTTTATTGGTCTAAATAATTATCTCAAATATTAAGTAATTTTCCAAATTTAATCAACCAATAATATCATTCCACATTATCATATAAAATTTCATATCTTACTTTGATTGGTTCAAATAAGCATTTATATGATTAAGAAAGTTACAACTTTTAAATATGTACGAGATAAAGAAATTAATTTATATATGATTTTAATTTTTAAACAACCAATATTATCATTTCACATCATCAGGAAAATTACTTAATTATTTCCCTTCCCATATTTCAGAAAAGTTTATTAGTTCAATACTTTAGAAAATAAAGAAATTTTATTTTATAATTACAACAAAAATAAAACTTTGTCATGTAAATTAGTTATATTAAATTTCAAACAACTAATATTATTAGTGCACATCAACTTATTTAACATTAAGAATTTTTCTAAAATTTAAAACTTTGCTAAGACATGAAACGAAAAATTAACACAAAGGAAGAATAAAGAAGAGCATAAGCAAATATTAGTGAAGATGATTAAGAAACCAAATAAGAACAAAGAAGAAATCAAACTAGGATAAATTGAAGAAGAATAAATAAAAGAAATTAAAAACCATAGAAACAAGAGTGAAGAAGGAAATGAAACCAAACAAGAACACAAAGGAGTTAAGAAAAGCAAAGACGAAGAAAAGTAGAAGCCAAACAAGAAGACAAAAGAGGAATAAAAAAGAACGAAAACGAAGATGATTGAAGATAAATAAGAAACCAAATAAGAACAAAGAATAAATAAAAGTAGGAAAAATGGAAAAAGAATATATAAAAGAAAATTAAAAAAGATAGAAACAAGAGTGAAGAAAGAAATGAAGAATAACAATGTGCATTGATTAGCTTCTCTTCAAATAAATTTTATATCCCAAGAAATCCAACTGAAATATTAGAATTAGTTTATCTACAATAATTTTAGCTTTTCTAGCTTAAATTTATTCAGACGTACAATTTCCATTTTTTTAGGTTTATCTAGGTGTATCAAATAGTGAAAATATATTCTACCTACAATCAAAGAGGTTTATACTAAATATATTTACAAAAGATAGTCGTGAAGAATTTAAAGCGAAGAACAACTAATACATAGAAGAAGAGGAAGTTGGAAAAAACAAAATCTTGTGAAACCGCATTTTCTATGGAAAGAATTAATCATAGAAGAATAAGAACCAAGAAAAGCCAAAAAAAAGAAGTAAATGAAGAAAAGCAAAGACGAAGATAGCAAATAACGGAGAAAAACCCACATAATATAAGACTAAACCAGTAAATCAAATAAAAAGATGAAACCGAAGAATATGAAATTGAAAGGTATGCTTAACTATATCTATGTGAACGCATAAATTTAATTATTTATATTATTGTTAGACATTGCTTATTATATGTGTGAATATGTAGTTGTACATTTCTAACTTAATTTTATTTCTATGAATTTTTTACGTTTTTAAGTTTAGTTAAGTGTATCACATAGTGAAAACTTTATTCTACATAAGATTAAATTAAAGAGGATTACAATAAAATTATTTTTAAAAGGGATAAAATCGTGTAAAAAATCCAGCAGAGAATAATAAGAGAAAAAAAACTAACAAGAAAAATATAGTAAAACCCTAACAATTTCGACCGTCTGAACTAACCATAGAAGAAACAGAAGAACAATAAGCAAGACAAGCACAAAGAATAAGAAGGAACATTAAAAAAAAAATAAGACAAAGATATCAAAGAATAAAAACAAAAAATAAACAAAAGATGAACAAAGATGAAAAAGCAGACTAAATAACGGAATAAGAAACTGCAACGATGAAAAACATAATAGAAAAATAAGGAAGAATATGAAGAAACTAAAGAAGAAAAATAAACCTAATAAAGAAGAGTAGATCGAAGAAAAATAAACAAAGGACGAAGAATAATGAACATCAGTTTAACAATCACCATAACCATAACCATACTACTAACAACAAAAATTTATGACTAAAAAATATTTAATCAAACTATTAATACAACGTAGAGCGGATAAAAAAAACCTAGTCTCCTCCATATACACCGAGCCCAATTTAGTTCAAAGACAAGATAACATTACACTAGTTCACAAAAAAAAAAAAAAAAAAAAAAAAAAAAAAAGATAAAATTAAATACTTTCATTAAAAAAGACATGACAGTAATTTGAAACATATGACATCACTAATTAGTCAACATGTCTGTAATGAGCTTGTTCTTCAGCGCTTCTTCAATCTCGGATAGTGGTTCTTTTTTTGCAAGGAGGCTGTCTAGTAGTCCCATCTTGGAGAGTCTTTCTTTCATAACCAAGTCTTTCTCTTCAGTCCTACAGATGCTCTGAGACTCTTCCATACCCTTTTTACCTTTGCCTTTTGTTGCCTTAACACAATTGTTAACTGTGTGAGAGCTTGAAGATTGTGCACCATCCTCACACTTTCTTTTTTTAGAGCTTCCATCAGCCTTACTACTAGAAAGATCACACCATTTCTGGTTATTGCGTAGTTCCCTCCATGCATGCTCAAGGTTGAATTTCATCTTGTAATCCTTGAAGAAGATTTGGTGTGCCAATTTAAGAACATCATCATCATTCTCATTCGCATTCTCATTCTGACCACTACCTTTCTCTCTTTTTGCAGCCTCATAAGACCCACAAAACTTGCACACTAGATCATTAATCTTCTGCCACCTTTGCTTACAGTGACTTGGCTTTCGCTTTTCACAACCTACAACCTGAGGGCTTGCCGCAAAGTACACTGAAATATGTTCCCAAAAGGTACCTGATTTCTGCTCTTTAACAAAATCCTTGCTGGTGTTTAACCAGGAGCTGATGAGCACTGCATCATCTATGGGATTCCATTTCCTTCTTTTACTGTGTTGCTCAAGATGTTCCAAGACCATTGTTGCATCCACAATACCAGATCCAAACGACACTATTGTCTGCTCTATGGCACTGTCTGACACCGGTAACATGTCCCTTTTCCTACATATGTCCTTTAGCTCTGACCTTTTCTTCAGAACAAGTTCTTTCATTTTGCTTGCCTTTACCTCGCCCAATCGGACAACTTCTGCCTTAACCTGTATATGGCAATGGAACTCATGTTATGGTTTCCAGACATTGACATAAAAAGCTTCTACCCTTGATCACAGAGTTATAGACCCATGAAAAATAATTCAACAGCTTACATATTTAATGAAGTCTTCGGAGAGACTATTGGCTTCAGTTATTTCATGTTCAGATGCAGCTGTATAGCAGGTGATATACTGATACTTTTGCTGCTCTTCTATCGGTGTATCCATCAAATTCAAGAGCTCCAACATGGTTGTTGCTAGACCTTGAAGCTTCATCAATTTCAATAGGCAACTATGAGCAACAGTAGCAAAAAAATAAAACTATACATAATTCGCCAAGTAAAATCTATCAATTACCTTCTGCAATCTCTGTATCTTAACCTCCCTCAGCTTTTGAACTAAAGCCCCCAATTTCTCAATCGTATGGTCACTTAAGCTTCTTGGTCCTTCTGGATCATTTAATGTGGGATTCACTTGGCCAACAACCTCTTGGAAGTCCATTCCAAGTACTGAGCAATGTGGATACAGAGAACACATGTGTTTCCGAATCGTCTCCACACGATCACTCTGAGTAAAACAAGAACAAATCAATGAAATGGTGGGAATAACCAAACAAAAATAAAAAGCTAGAATTCACATAAAATTTTCACCTTCTCTTTCTCAAGTGCTTGCAGCTGACAGCGTAACTCTTCAAGCTTTCTCATAGACAAGTCAGTCTCATCGATACGTGGCTTGGAAGGAACATGTTCTCCTTGACCTTTGATATCATTAGTAATATTAGCTATTTCTTCGAGGACAAGTACGAACTGGTTTCTTCTTTCGGTTTTCCTCTTTTGCATCTCTTCAAGTTCCGGACGAATCCTCTCAAGCTCTTGTTTCAAGCTCCCAACGCTTTCATCAGACTGACGACACATAGAAAAAGAAAAGGTTAAGGTTGCAAAAGCAATTTATCTCATAAATATAATTCCTAATCATATCACTCACTTGTCTATCATGCACAGGATGTTCTCCCATTGCAGAACAGATGGAAGCTAGTTCTGCTTCAGCATCAGCTATTGCTTGTCTTAGCTGAGCTCTACATCGATTGGCTTGGTCAACTTTTCTTCTGTATACTTCCACGCAATCACGTTCAAGCTCAAGCAACATCTTATCTCTATCAGTTTCTGTTTCTCCAATTTCGTCCCAAATAATCTGATTTTAAGAACAAACAAATTAAGGAACAAAAGTTTGAAAGACGATAAAAGATCATATGGAAGACTCTTATCATCTCCCACCTGAAGTTCGTATAAGAGGGATCCACATGTTGTCTCTACTTGAAGAATCGGATCTTTTTTACTACTTTCCATTTCGATATGGTTCATCCTGTTGACAAGAAGAAAAAATGTGTCATTCCCAAAAGTAGCACCGAAGAATCTGGAGATCCAATTGAAGATAATCAGCATTTCAACTCCGAGTAAAAAAAAATGAAAATTTACACCGTTGTTTCAGCTTGAGACTGATTTAAACCCTAACTATGTATAATCGACTTTTGACATTCCGAAGCAAGCATTTCAAATTCATTTGGGGAAGATTTTTTGAAGCCGAGATTAAACAAGACCAAACACAGAGAGCAAAAATTTGAGAGACATACCTGCCTGAAAGTGGAGATTTCTCGAAGACTTTCCAGTTTGAAGTTTGACCTGAGCAAGTAAATTGGAAGAAGATCGACCAGATCAGTTCCTAGATTTCTGAATTACAGAAAAAATTTGGAAACCTAGATCGGAGTTTCTGTTGAGAGAGAGAAAGGTAGTCGTTAAAGGTCGATGAGAAGAGAGAGCAATAGAGAAAGATGATGATGATTGACAAGATTAGGTTACCGGAGCAGCTCTTCTAGATGTTAAAATTGGGCCTTCCTTAAACCGACGTCGTTTCCACTGATCTCCGACGATATTCTCAGAGACTCCGACGTCACAGACTGAGAATCGACGCCGTCGATTAATCCTATGCTTCTCGTCTGTGAAGCTCAGGAGAAATCCTTCTGCTATATTGTTCTTTTTTCAATTTGTTTTTTTTTCATTGATTTACTGGTGTGGGGAATTTAGGAAAAAGGGTCTTTCGAATTTGATTTTGGAAAAATCCTCTACGATAAAAATATTGTCTTGCTTTACTAATTATATTTTCAGTCTCATAGTTTAACTTGTCTTTTGTTAGCATAGGTTTTAATGTGTGTCCAAATCAGTTTGTTCACGTTCTGGTTTTAAGGCATAACAATGTACATGGACAAAGTCAAGAAGAAACTAGAAATGTATAGTAAGTACGATGTTATAGTCTTTAACTCCAAGGATTCCAAATCCGTAACCGCCGATAAACTCGGTTATATCATTCCTGTCAAAAATCATAGTCTACCATGTTGTTGTTTTTGTACTTGTACTCTGATCTCTACGCTCTCTTTTAGATTATCCTTATTGGTTTAACCGTTGCGCTGCGGTTGCGGTTGCGGGTGCGGGAGTTTGCGGAAGCGGGCGGTTGTGATTAGTAGCGTTATTAAGCGGTTTGTACGACTGGCATAACAATTGAAAATGGATGCGTTTGCGGGTTACTTATGACTGGTTCACTTGCGGATGCAATAGCGGTTAAACAATAAATTAATAATATAAACACATTATATAATTATAAAAATATCAAAAATATTATAATGAAAATTTTAAATTTATGGTTCAACATAATTAAAAATTTTTTTTATAAAGAATAATATGTGTATAATACTTACGTCTATCTTTTAATTTCTATAATTTAAATAAAAATGTGATTTTATTTTCAAAATATATATTTAATGTGAAAATTAAATTTATTTTACAATTTTATTTATTAGATATATATGTATTAGTATGAAAAGAATATTTATGAAGAGAATTTTGATTTGTAGAACTTATAAATATATAAGTATTATATGATTTTAATGAATATTGACTAAAAGTACTAATTTTTTATTTATATTGTGATTTTATTATCCAAATCTTATTTTTTAATAAATATTATTATTTATTTTCGGATTTTATATAAGTTTGTGTTTTTTTTTTTAATTATCCACCCGCAACCGCAAACGCTTGCGGAAAGGAGCTTTTGATTTTGAGGGATGTTGAGGGATCTTGAGCGGAATAATTCCATTAAGGAATAATGTCAAAAGAGATAAGGAATAATTCCATTAAGGAATAATGTCAAGAATAATTAATATTGAGTTCCGTTTCTGTTTCAAATATTCCAGAAACTTCTAGAAAGATTAAGTTCAGTTTCTGTTTGATAAACAGAAAATTAATAATGGAATTCTTCCTTATCCTTTAATGAAATTCTTCCTTATCCCTTAATGGAATTATTCCTTATCTCTATTGATAAACATAAAAAAAAATGATATTTCCTCCTTGGAGAGCAAGTCTCCTATCACCTATATATAAAGGGTCTCACCTCTCTCATTATTCATTCATTCAAAAATCAAACACTCCAGCAAATCTCTCACATCTCTTCCTTTCTTCTCTAAAAGTAAGTCTCGAGAGTATAACGTAGTTTTTTAATTCGCAGATTCTGTAGTTGGGTGTTGCAACTATAGTCTCACACAGTTGTATCCTGGGATTCAAAAGTCTCATCAAAACCGCCACACTGCGAGAGATTTATTGAGTTAAGGAAAGAGATAAAATCTCACCTCTGTGTATTCGTCTGTTTTCAATCGGATTTATTACTATATATTATTATTATATAAGAAATTTTTTTTCAATCTGGATTTTCGCGGTCCTACACAAACACCATGACACTTTCCACACTCATTCTTTATTCTTTACATTCTCATCGATTCCTTTATTCTTTACTATAGCCTCGGCTTCTCTGTTCCACCATTTGTAAATGTCTCTCCAAAAAATTGATCAATAAATTTGAAATTTCATCCCAAAAAAAAATGATCACAATATAATAAAATTGTTCAAAGAACAAAAATGAAAATAAAATACTATTCTTTTTTTTAAAAATTATATATCATGTATTTTATAAGATAAACAGTTATAGATGTATGCACGCGGATTAAAGAAAGAGAATGATAATTTTTGATATATTAATAGCTACATATATGATTAATTCAGTAATACAGATTTAGTTCCCTAACCAAAAATATGAATGAAAATATTTGTAATTATTTGATTCCCTAACCAAAAACATGAATGACAATATTTGTAATTATTAATAACTTGATAATTTCCTGTGACATATTTGTAAATAGTCTAATTAAGAGAGAGTTTTTTTAGAAGATCCTGAGAGTGTGGCAAATGGTGACACCTCAGCAGGTCTTCTCTTTTAATATATAAGGGATACAGTTGAAAATGATAGACCTGAGCATGGAGCAGATATCCGGAAAATATATGTGATCCGTGATCCGCTCCGTCTGATCCCGATAGTTGATTTTCCGATCTGCTCCGATCCAAAAATTTGCGGATATCCGATCCGATCCGTAAAATATTAAAAATAAATAAAAACATATAATCCCTCTGTCTCATATTATAAGCAGTTTGGCAAAATTATCTGCAAAAAAATGGATGTATCTGGAGACTATTGCATCCAGATACATCCATTTTTTTGCAGATACATTTTGCCAAACTCCTTATAATATGGGACACACAGAGTATTAATTATAAATAGTTGAACATTAGATAGAAACATCCCTAAATATATTATTGTTTCATAAATTATAATATGCCTTTAAAAATAAGTTCTAAAAACGTAAATTAACTGATCACAATGGTACCACTAAACACATCATCGTTAACATTAAAACATAATGCAAAACTAATTTTTAAGTTTTAAACATATAATTTGTAAAAAAAATTATTTAGTCACCATATTCCTAATTTTAAAGTAATTAAGTAACCTATTGCTACATTATTATAAAAAAATTACTTGATAAATGAGTGAATTATATTTGTGAATAAAATATTTTTGTTGATTTGTATGTTTCTAAAGACAAAAATAACAAATTTCTTACTATAATGTGTATATATATATACATAATTATTATAATATACAGATCGGATCGGATATTCGGTTTTTCAAAAACAGTATTTGCTATTTGCTTCGTTTTTAACGGATATTGAATTTTAGTATTTGCTTTGAATTATTTCGTTACGGTTATCCGGATTTTTCGGATCAAATCAAAGCGGATCGAATCGGATATAGCGGATAATTTGCCCAGGCCTAGAAAATGATGTGGAGTATTTGCTGTTGAATTTATTCAACTCATTGAAACAAGAAAGGTGGGGTCTTCTGTTGCCACATGGCATATTTTGATTAGTCGGAAAAAATAAAAATATATTAATAAAAAATAAAGATATATGCTTTAGTCTGATTGGTTGTTTATATTTTCAGTTTATTTTTTTTCCTCCTAAAGATAGAAAATAGATTATCTTATCACAAATTTAACATATAAAAAAAATTATTCCAGAATTCATCATTTTTAATTCTCTATAAATAGAGACTTGTTTCATTTGATCTGGACACAAAAACAAATCTCATCTTAATATCATTCATTTTCATATTAGCCTTAAATAAATTTTTGATTTTTGCTTTAAATCTTTTTTTAGTGCAATGGATCCTAATAATAACCCTTTTAATACCCAAAATTCTGCTAATTATCTTTTCATTTATCCAAAATTCTGCTATTTAGTGGATGGAGTAAATATGGAACCGATCTTATTATTGGTAGAAACCAAAAAAGTGAATCCTACTAGGGTAGATTGCTTAATATTGTAATAAACATTGTTCATTTGATCCTCCACGTGACGGAACTTCATGTAGGAATCATTATAACTACATAAATCAAAGATTGGCAAAATGGGTTGACACATATGATGGCGCTAAACGTATGCAACAAAGCGGGTGGTCAGAGAATGATATACTGGCGAAAGCACATGAGCTATATTCAAGTGGTGGTAATGGAATTTTTACTTTGATTCAAGAATGGCTCAAAATTCGTGATCAACCACGTGCAAAAATTGTCCTACAGCATGGGAAGGCCAATTTACCCGGGGAGATAAAGGAACCACCACTGTTATTCTTGAAGGAGTTGCAACTCATGATCTATGGATCTGACATGCCTTTTTTGGATGTCCGGGCACTTTGAACGATATAAACGTTCTAGATCGTTCATCGTTTTCGATGATGTTGAACAAGGAAATACTCCAAGGGTGAACTTCTTCGTGAATCAGCGACTGTATGATATGGTTTACTATCTAGCTGATGGTATATATCCTTCCTATTCGACTTTCGTCAAATCGGTTAGACTTCCTCAAAGTGAACCAGGCAAGTTATTTGCAAAATATCATGAGGGATATCGGAAGGACATCGAACATGTATTTGGAGTATTGCAAGCTCAATTTCAAATCATTCGCGAACCAGCTCACATGTGGGACATAACTGATTTGCAAATCATCATTAGGTCATGCATCATATTAAATAATATGATTGTTCAGGATGAACGAGATTCATATGCTCAAAATTGGACTGTGATTGATTATGATCATGCAGTGGCAAGTGGGTCTAATTCAACACAACAATTCTCAACAGTTGTGTGATCCAACTGTATATCACGAACTGTAAGTAGATCTAGTTGAACACATATGGGAGAAATTTGGAATGTTTCATGGTTAGAAATATATAATAAGTTTGTTTATGTAATTTGATTAAGAACTTGTTATTTGTGAGTTAAATCTATTATTATATTATTAAAATTGTGTGTGTTTTATTAGATTTGTGATGTATTTATCAATGTATGATAATAATTTTAAATTTTATAATATTATATACTAGATAAGGCCCCGCGTATACGCGGAATTTATCTTAAATTTTTTGAAATAATTTACGTAAAAATATTAAACAAAATATGATTACTCTTGAAGGTAAGTAAAATAATATTGAAAACCCGATAAGAAATCTTTGAACATCATAATATACTTCATTTCTGTTGTATAATAAACAATAATAGTTATATAATAATTCTATGATAAGCATATTTAATCAAGTAATAGAAACTCAACTCCTATAAAGATATTATTTGAAGGTAAGTAAAATAATATTGAAAACCCGATAAGAAATCTTTGAACATCATAATATACTTCATTTCTGTTGTATAATAAACAATAATAGTTATATAATAATTCTATGATAAGCATATTTAATCAAGTAATAGAAACTCAACTCCTATAAAGATATTATTTTCTTTAGGATTTCTAATTTTCCACTTTCAAATAATACATACTATCTTACAACAATAATTTTGATTTTGATTTCAATCCAATTGATTTAGAGTCAAATCATATCCGTTGCTTTCATGAACTTTAAGACATCTTTTTAATTTTAAAGGTTAGAGCTTTTTCCGTTAAAATATTAAACCTTTTTTATCTTAGAATATAAAATCTGCAAAAATATTATATTCGTTTTCCGTTAGAATATGAAACCTTTTTATCTTAAAATATGAGGCATGCAAATTTTTTTCCTTTTTCGGTTAGAATATGGAAAATATAATTCTTTCTGGTAAGAAATATAAAATATTTATTTTTCTTTTTACCATTGGAACATGAATCCTTTTTTATCTTAAAATATAAGGTATGAAATTTTTTTTTTTCATTTTCCTGTTAGAATATGAAACCTTTTCTACTTTTATTTTTCCTTTTCCCACATTTTTGTTTATTTTTCCGTTAGAATATTGACATTTTACTCTCTTAAACTATGAGGCATGCAAAAAAAAAATTCTTTTTTCCATTAGAATATGGAAAAAAAAATTCCCTTATTAAGTATCTTTTGAATTATTTTTTTTCCGTTTATTTTTCAAGACACATGTCAAAATCTTAAAGGTTGTAAAATTAAAAATTGACACATGTCGTGATCCTGTAAATTATAAAAATCCTATGTGTCGCAACCACATCATGCGCATCCAATTTTATATAATAAGATTGTTTTAATAATAATTATTATTTGTTTTTTTAATTATAATGTAAGTTTTTAAAAATTCAATTGTCATATAACTTAAAAAAAATAAAACAATTATTTAATACTTAACTATTTTAGTTTTAATTATTTATTAATTAATATAAAATCAGAAAACATAAACACAAAAATGAAATAAAATATGTAATAAAAAGGTGGGGTAGGAATCCTACCGTAGGATGTTGTATATTATTAAACAAAATCATTGTAGATAATAAAAGTTGAAAAGGGTGTTCAATAATGAGATGGAAAAGAAAGATGATGATGTGGAGTGTAAAGTAGGGTGTTGAAGTAAAAAAATCATTGTACATAGTCCTAGTTAAAAAAATAATAATAATAATAAAATCAACTTTTAGTTTAGTAACCATTGTTAGTTGAAGAAGTTTGTTAAAAGAAAACTTTTAAACTGTGTTATGTACATACATAGTCTTTGACTTCAGTTTACTCATAATTACATGCTTCCCTTAAACCAACTCGAATACACATTGCGGTATTTAGTTTAGCATCCATATGAAACTTGTGAATTGTGATAGAGCCTGTTTTGAATTGTGATTTGTTACTATTCATTTATAGAGTTACATGTTATGGAATATATATTATTATTTAATAGAAATTATCATTTTAAAGACTCTTCCTTGTAAGTAGTATTTTTGGGAGTTTTAACAAAACAAATTGTAAGTATTTTTGGGAGTTTTGTTAAACACACTGTTTCCCCAACGTTAATGTTCTTTTTCACTTTGCTCTCTCTCTCTGCTGTTAATCGCCTTTCACATGCTTTCATAAGAAAAAATAGGGTTTCGTTCTTATGATCTCACTTACCCCATGAGAGCCATGCCTATGATCCTTTCGTTCTACTTGGTTTTTGTCCACCGTGAAGCTGCTTCTACCAGGCGGATCTGAATGATAAACAAGGACTATGTGGTCTTGCCATGGACAGTTCAACAATACCCCAGTCCTTATATGTTTATATGTTTTCGCTGATTTGGAAAAACAATGTAGTAGATGACTAGAACAACTTTTTATTCTAGTGTAATGATTAGAATAATGCCAAGTATTTTTAAGTAGATCTCTTTTTCTTTATGTGTGTGCTCTTCTTTCATTATTACAGTTTAGCACACCTGTACGAACAAGAAGATTGAAACTAAGTTTAGGCACAAAACACATAAGTCTTTTAGCCAAGTTATAGCTAGTATCAGTAAAGATTGACCCAGCAAACCTCTGACATTAGGAACCAAGATCCATATCCAAAAACTCATTCCCACAAATGTGAATATGTATAATCACCTCTTCAAACAAAAACAGCAACCAAGCTTTTTGATTGAATTTATAACGAAAAAATATATCTTCCTTCAAGAGATTGTCAAGTTCCATTCTTGAACCTCCTGAGATCAGAGGTTATATTTAATTACTTGTAAACCTTTAACGATTGTATATTTAAGATGGTTAGGCCCGTGTAGTTTTGGTGTTTAGCTATTGCTTTAATCTCCACAGAGATACCAAACGCTTCGACGTTGTTGATCCTTGCAGGCTTTGTTTTGTCCGGCCACCATAACTGGCCTCCAACGATCTCGTCGTTTAAAATGTAGACATACTGTTTGACGAACCACTGGCCCGACGAGACAACAACCACGTCGAACTTCGGAAGAGCCTCCTGGAGCAAAACCAAACGGTTCGTTGAACTGACGGACGAGCCAAGATGACCACATCCGAGCTATCAGTATTCAGTATTGATGATCACCTGAAATACCACCTCTGCATCTTTCTGTTCCCTCGGTTCACCGGAGTTTCTACCTGAAAACATTTTCATGATATAAAAAGTTATATACAGACAAAAGAAAGTCTTTTGTTGAAGCAGAAAGAAGCTTGCCTGCCAAAGAAGGCACATGAGGGACTCCATTTGATTACGAGCTACGGAATCGCCTATAAGAGCTAGTGTCTTGCCTCTCATCAGCTCGAGAAATTTCTTGGAAGATCACACTGAGTGATGTTACATAAACAGTTAAAGATGTTTCTACTGAATCTTGTGTAGCTTCACCTAATGTAACATGGTTAGGGTCTTCGGGAAACACTTTGTTATCATCACTACCTTGTCGTGTTAATGGCGGTGAGTCTGAGGAGGTAGAGTCAGGAGATGGGTTTGGATCAGAAGTATCAAAGTCGCTACTATTGTGGTGAAAGCCCACGGGTTGAGTGGTGTCAGTGCCGTAGAGATACCAAGTAACAGAGGAACCAATGGGATGCGTGAAAAGAAGCAGGGAGACGAAGATGACGAAAGAAGCCAATCCACCAATAGCAAATGCAATCGAAGAAACTTTCCGAGGAAGCACTGTCCTTGTAACTCGTGGAGAAGCCAAACTCATGGTGTTTCTCCGTACAACCGAAAGCCCATACAACAGATAAGATCTGGGAGTTTGAGAATGAGAGATTGAGAGCAAAAGGCTCTTTTGCTCTTGTGTAGAATCAGTTGTTACAGAAGGAGCGGTTTTCATTTCGCAATGGAATCAAAATTAGCTACGATCAATGAAAATATCGTAGTATAGTAAGAGCCAACAAAGTAGCTGTAACGTGAACAGCTAAAGCTGCTCCAAATGGCCTGAATTCACTTCGACGTGATGCATGACTCAATTATCTATCTTTCCATATCAAGATCGTGACTTTGGACGTCGGGAACTCCTCCGTTCGCGGCCAAACTTCCGAAGCTTTGTTTCTGCTTGGTATCGAAAATTAACACTTGGAGATAAAATGATATTTTTACTTGGAAACTTGCATGAAACTTGGTTTGAGACCCTTTTGCTCCTTTTTTCATCTTTTTTGATAGTTTACCCTGCTAAGACTCCAAAACCCACAAATACAAGAAAACTACCTCTAAAGGCATAAAACCTTTATGAAAATACTGAAAAACATATGAAAACACTAAGTTAAAACATGTAAAATATGGATATATCATGTCTCGGGATCGGGTGAAGATCTCTGGTGTTGTGGCCTTGAGAGGTCGGGTTTTTTTAGTCTTTGTGACATTTGTGTTGAGATTCGAGGTCGAATCCAGTTTAGTGTGGGAGAGTTGTAATATCCGTGAACTAAAAAGATGAAGTTTTTGCCTTGTGTCGAGCGACACAAGTAGCAGTATCGGTCGACACAAGCCCTGGTTCGCAATTCCGGTCTAATTTGAGTGAATTGGCCTCCGGTTTAGCCCGGTTTGGGTTAGGAAGCCCTAAGGCTCGGGTTAAAAGGGAAAAAGAGCAGCCGTTTTGTCGTTTAGCGACGCAGAGTTTTGGAGAGAAGAGAGAAGTCAAATTCTGGGCGATTTCGTGGTGAATCCAAGTTTCTGGTGTCGATTCGCAGTGCTGTTCTTTGTGTTCTTCCTTGTTTCATATCCTATCCTCCGTTTCCAATCCGATTAAGGTGAGTGCATGACTGTAGGTCAGCGATTTACTAGATTCAGAATTGAATGAGATTGTTCTTGTTGTGTTCATGCGATAATCGGTTTATATGATGTTGTTTTGGTGATTTTTGTGATTGATTCTGTGTTTCTGTGATGTTTCGTTGATATTGATGTCGACGTGACAGACGTGTGTTGAGCGACACAAAGTGGTCGGTGTCGACCGACACCAAGCGGTTGTCGCTCGACACTGACCGGTTTTGTCCGGTTCAATTGGAATTGAATTTCGGTTTAATTGGATTTGATTCTGGTTTGAGTCTAATTAATTGGTATATTTGGATTTAATTAATTAAGATTTATTTAATTAATTAATTGACTTTAAAATATTTAATTAAATTATTTTAATTATAGAAAATTATTATTTAATCATGAGAATTATTCAATAATTGAGAAATGGAGTTTTTAATAATTTTGAGAATTATTAATATGTTATTTAATTGCTAGTAATTGTGTAACTAGCCTGTCATGATTGCCTCACTAAGTAATAATTAAATACTTACACATCTCCTTTGCAATGTGATGCCGGTAAAAGATTTGTGTGATCGCAGAATCAAAACTGAATTTGGATAGCCATTCGATGATATATGATTTAGGTTTTGAGGTTAAGGATTTTGATTTAAAGGTTTAATGTTGCATTTTAAGATTTAGGGATTTAGAGTTTTTTTACTCAATGAAAAACTGTAGTTTTGAAAATAGACACTATATTAAAAATATTCACCCAAAAAGTTGTAGTTTAAAAAAAAAAATTCCAATTTAAAATGTCTTCAAAAAGTATTTAGCCATCACAATTTACCAAATAAAATAAAAATATCTCGAACCAGACACAACCGGTTTGATAGCTCTATGGATTGTCAAAAAAAAAGCTCTATGGATTGTCAATTTGGTTCACGGTTAAAAACACTGACCAAAACCTAAAAGTTAAAATCCGACGGGGTTTAACAGAATTGAGAAAATCGCTTCGCTCACCCCAAAATTGCTCACTCACTTGCTTCCCTATCAAAATTGCTCCTTGTGAAATTCGAATCTCTGAATCCCAGATTCAGTAGAGAAGATGAGTTTCGCGGCCTACAAAATGATGCATTGGCCTACCGGCGTCGAGAACTGTGCCTCCGGCTATATCACACACTCCCTCTCCGATTCAACGCGGCAGATTCCGACTGTTTCCGGCGATGACCTCGAAGCCGATTGGCCTGCTCCTAAGCGCGGCATCGGCGCAGTGCCTAACGTTGTTATTACCGCCGGAAATATTCTTGAGGTGTACGTGGTTAGGGTACAAGAGGAATTAAACAGTAGTCACGAGCCGAGGAGCTCGAAGCTTGCTAAGCGCGGTGGGGTCATGGATGGCGTCTCCGGTGTTTCTCTCGAGCTCGTGTGCCATTACAGGTAAACATCACAAAACTCCAATTCTGAACTTTTTTTGTTTTTGATTTCAAAGTAATGATGTGACTGGTCTTGGATTGTAGGTTGCACGGTAACGTTGAATCAATCGCGGTGCTACCTATGGGAGGCGTAAATTCTTCTAAGGGAAGAGATTCAATCATGCTGATGTTTCGCGACGCAAAAATTTCTATACTTGAGTTTGATGATTCGATTCATGGCCTTCGAATGAAGTAAGTAAGAGTGTTAATTTCAGCTGTATCTGCTCTTAATTTGAATTTACTTGCTTGATTGCTTCAGTATTGGTAATATTTATGAAATATTAGTGACTCTTTGTTTCTTCTCGCAATGCAAGTTATGTAGCATTGGCACCGATATATGATGAAAACAGAAACTAATGGATATGTGATTCCTTTTCAGCTCGATGCACTGTTTTGAGGGTCCAGATTGGCTTCACTTGAAAAGAGGTAGAGAGTCCTTCGCAAGAGGCCCCTTGGTAAAAGTGGATCCTCAAGGCAGGTGCGGCGGCGTTCTTGTTTATGGTTTGCAGATGATCATCCTCAAGGCTTCTCAGGTTGGCAAGCTTGATCAACTTAAGATCATATAGCTGTTACTTCATCTGCTCGAAGTTTTCAACCTCCATTCATCTGTTTTAAGAGCTTTATGCTTCGGTTTTCAGGTTGGTTCTGGACTAGTTGGAGATGATGATGCGTTCAGTTCTGGAGGGACTGTTTCTGCTCGAGTGGAATCATCGTACATAATTAACTTGCGTGATCTGGAAATGAAACACGTCAAAGACTTTGTTTTTCTACATGGTAGGTTTACCTAGCAAGATTTCTCCATGGAGATCCAGCTAATTCTTTGTTTTGTTTTTAGTTCTTGTTATTTCTCTGAATTAGTAGGTAATCACAGTACATGTTATGATTATTATTGTTTCTCACCCGGTCATCTTTCATATGAAATACCTTGAATCTAGCTTTGTAACTTGTCGGTTTTAGATACAATACGATAGCAAACAACAAGAGAAAATAGATTATTGATATCATTTTCGATAGCTAGGTGTCTGAAATTTTGGTTATTCTTGTTTTCCAAATAGGTATTACGTGAATAAACTAAGTGGTGCTTCTTCTTTTGATTTTGTGTTTTTGCATCTTGTTTCTTTTCCAGGTTATATTGAGCCTGTAATTGTCATCCTTCAGGAAGAAGAGCATACTTGGGCTGGGCATGTTTCATGGAAGCACCATACTTGCATGCTTTCTGCTCTTAGTATCAATACGACATTAAAACAACATCCAGTCATCTGGTCAGCCATTGTATGTTCTTGATTTTACACTTTTATTTTAAATAGAAATAGCTTCCCAAGAATTCAAGTGTTTGAGTTGCTTAAGTAATATATATTGTAAGCTGAGAGCCAGAAATTGAAATCTTATCTAACGGTTATTGTATATTCTGTTTTGTTACATGACTAGTTTTTTCAATCAGCTTTTAAGAAATCAGAAACACCCAGGCTGAGTTTTCTTCTTCGCTCTTTGTTTAGAATGCTCAAAGGCTTGATTAATCCTTCTTCAGGGGGAACAAATCGTAGAATAACAAGTTATTTTGTGCATGCTGGAAAGATTGAACATACTGAAAAAAGTTCCTTCTGCAAACTTCAGTCCCTGATCACACTTATTTCCATTCTCTTTGTATTTTCCAGAATCTGCCCCATGATGCCTACAAACTACTTGCAGTGCCATCTCCAATTGGAGGTGTTCTTGTGTTGTGTACAAATACAATCCATTATCATAGCCAGGTAGGGTGATATCACTTCGCTTTTGCTTCTTCTGTTTTGAATGTCAACTCTTTCCAGCCACTTCACCCTGTTTGATTTTTCTTTTCTTGAAGATCAAGTTCTACAGTTAATTACACATCTGAGATACCATATTTTTTTTTGTAGTCAGCCACATGTGCTCTAGCACTAAACAGTTATGCTTCCTCAGCTGATAGCAGGTACAGTTTTCTCGCACACTCTCTACTCTCAAAATCTGCTTTCTGCTTATGTATATAATCCTGTTGCCTCAATCTTGGTTTAGAATCCTATAGCATAGAATCAACTTGCTGTAATTGTAAAACTCTACTCTGTTTATACAGTTAACCATATCTTTGTCTGTCGGGATTTATTTCAGTCAAGAGCTGCCTGCATCAAATTTCAGTGTGGAACTCGATGCTGCCCATGGAACCTGGATATCGAACGATGTGGCCTTATTGTCAACGAAATCTGGGGAATTGTTGCTGCTGACTCTTATATATGATGGACGGTAATATTTTGACCTTCTTTTTAAATTTCTGCTGATGCTTGTAAATCTGACTGCTACTTTCTTTTTTGAAGTGCTGTACAGAGACTTGATCTTTCCAAATCAAAAGCCTCTGTGCTTGCTTCGGTTAGTCAATATGTTCTTTCAGCATATTTGTGCGAGTTTGTATCGAGTTCGATAGGAAATCCTAAGATAATATACCAAATTTCCTTGCAGGACATTACTAGTGTTGGAAATTCCCTTTTCTTTCTAGGTAGCCGGTTGGGAGACAGTTCACTGGTTCAGTTTTCATGTAGGTCTGGTCCTGCAGCATCATTATCTGGGTTGAGAGATGAGGTGATAGTTCAATACTTCTTAGGCTGGTCAGAGTAACTTCTTTTAAAAATTGTTGTCCAGAACTTTAAAATTCTCTTGCCGAATTTTGTGCAGGAGGAAGACATTGAAGGTGAGGGCCATCAAGCAAAACGTTTGCGGACATCTTCTGATGCTTTTCAAGATACAATTAAAAATGAGGAGCTTTCATTGTTTGGTTCAACACCAAATAGCTCTGACTCAGCACAGGTAGCAAATTCTGCCTTGGTTAGACTTTTGTAGAATATTCTGTTGAGGTTGGGTCATCTTCCTAGATAAAGCGTATTGAAGCCACTTCTTCTCTATCATTGGATGGCATGAGTATTTGAATTCGGGTTCTTTTGCAGAACATTCGCCATTCCGCTACCTGTATGTGCTTTCAATAGCAAACAATTCAACTGAAAAAAAAAGTCATGTTGAACAGAAAATTACTCTAGTATAGTATGCCTTTTGCAAAAACTGCAGCATGTATTTTGTCAATAAGAGTTAAATAGCCTTTGGTCTCCTTTCCATGAAGTTTCTCATGTTTACTTTTCCAATAAATGCAGAAATCGTTTTCATTTGCAGTGAGAGATTCACTAGTTAATGTTGGTCCGGTAAAAGATTTTGCGTATGGCTTAAGGACTAATGCTGATGCAAACGCCACTGGGAGCAACCATGAATTGGTGAGCCGTTTGTTTAGTAGTTCTTATATAATACTAGCCGTGTAAATGGTTTATACAGAATATAACAAGTTAACAAGCTTAGGGTTATAATTCGGAGACGTTTAAGTTTTGCTCACAATTATATATTTTAGTGTTCACGTCCGTGCGTGTTTTTCTAAAACTGTAAAAGCCAAACTAAATATCTGTATTTTGGCGTTTAGGTGTGTTGTTCTGGTCATGGGAAGAATGGTGCTTTATGTGTACTTCGGCAGTCAATTAGACCGGAAATGATTACTGAGGTATGCATCTATCCCAATTCGTTTCTGGTATATGAGAAGAAAGGGAAATGTCCATTTCTCGATCTTTAAGTTTAAACCTTTACTCTCATTACTATGGCATGGAGAGGATTTCATATACCTAACCTACCTTTCAATATAGAATGCATTAGTTTGTAGTGAGCTCTCAACAGAAGGCAGTATTAGGACAGTCTGGGTTTATATCTTTCACAATTAATATCCACCACTGGAGTGTTCATTTGTTTAGTATTGATCTAAAAAGAAAAGCGAAATTATTATCTGAGGAGTGCTAGTTTAAAGGGAAGCTTACTGTAGAAAAAGGGAATGTATACGGTCTTGCTTAGTAATGATCGGTATTTGACCTAGTCTCTTCGATGCTTAAGCACTTTATTCTGCATGTTCTTGTGTGGTAGGTTGAGCTTCCAGGCTGCAAAGGAATATGGACAGTTTATCACAAGAGCTCCCGTGGTCATAATGTTGATTCTTCTAAAATAGCCGCTGATGAAGATGAATATCATGCCTATTTGATTATAAGTTTGGAGGCTCGCACAATGGTATATTTTGCTTCTGTGTCTTGGTCGTATTTCATTAGATCCTCCTATTTTGATAAACATACCTTCAATGTTTGGCCTTTCAGGTACTTGAAACTGCGGACCTTCTCACAGAAGTCACTGAAAGTGTTGACTATTATGTTCAGGGAAGAACAATTGCTGCTGGAAATTTATTTGGAAGGTACTTAGCTGCCATTTTACATTTTTGGTGCATCTTTTGAGATATGTTTGTTATAGAAGCATTTTTTTTTTCCTTTTCAATTATACATTGTTATTATCTGTATGTGCTGTCTACTAAGCTTTTACCATGGCTTCTTTTGAGTCATTGAGCTGTTTCTACTAAATGCAGCTGTAAGAGATATTAAATAGTAGTATATTAATTTCCATCTTTCTTTTCCAGACGTCGGGTAATCCAGGTGTTTGAGCATGGTGCCCGTATCCTGGATGGTTCTTTTATGAATCAAGAACTAATCTTTGGAGCTCCTAATTCAGAATCCAGTTCTGGTTCTGAAAGTTCAACCGTGTCATCTGTTTCAATCGCTGATCCATATGTTTTACTTAGAATGACAGATGACAGTATTCGTCTGCTTGTTGGAGGTATGGCATGGAAAGATGAATATCTTATTGCAATTGTTGATCTTGTGATCTACTATCTTGAGCATCTTGAAATGTTTTACTCAAGCACTTTCATATGAAACTTTGAATTGCAGATCTTTCGACTTGCACAGTTTCCATAAGTAGTCCATCTGTACTTGAAGGCTCCAAAAGGAAGGTATCGGCCTGTACTTTGTATCATGATAAAGGAGCCGAACCATGGCTTAGGAAAGCTAGCACTGATGCATGGCTTTCATCAGGAGTTGGAGAGGCTGTTGATAGTGCTGATGGTGATCAGGGTGACATATACTGTGTTCTATGTTACGAAAGTGGTGCCCTTGAGATATTTGATGTGCCTAGTTTTAATTGTGTTTTCTCTGTTGATAACTTCGCGTCTGGAAGAAGCCACCTCTCTGATATGCCTATTCATGAGTTAGAGTATGAACTCAACAAAAATACCGAGGATAATGCTTCTGGAAAGAATGAAGACATTAAAACAAAGGTCGTTGAGTTAGCTATGCAAAGATGGTCTGGGCATCATACACGCCCATTTCTCTTTGCAATATTGGCTGATGGCACAATTCTTTGTTACCATGCTTACCTATTTGAGGCCGTTGGTGGTACCAAAGCAGAGAATAGTGTACCTTCAGAAAATCCTGCTGCATTAAATTCATCTGGTAGTTCTAAGCTTAAGAATCTAAAATTTGTACGCATCCCTTTGGACACGTCTACAAGAGAGGACACTCCAGATGGAGTTGCAGCTCAAAGAATTACCATGTTCACAAATATTAGCGGTCACCAGGGTTTTTTTCTTTCTGGATCAAGACCAGGGTGGTGTATGTTGTTCAGAGAGCGGCTTCGATTTCATTCACAGGTATGATCTCTCACCTAAAAAGGATTATTGTATTCTTGTATCTAAAAGAACTGAAACAATGCTTAGGATTTCATTCCTTGTGAGTTTTAATTTATATTGCTACGAAGCTTGTACGGTTAATCTTAAGCAAGTTCTGCCATCTCATACTATCACACTTTTTCAGCTGTGCGATGGATCAATTGCGGCCTTCACTGTTCTTCACAATGTGAATTGCAATCACGGTTTCATATATGTCACATCACAGGTTTAGTAATGTGTCTACGTCTCAATTTTGTTGTTACTTTCCTGTTCTTATTATTGTAGCGTCTAGATTATCAATTCCTTGGAAGAGACAATTCATTTTATATTGACAAATACCAGGGAATTTTGAAGATTTGCCAATTACCGTCAGCATCAATCTACGATAATTATTGGCCAGTGCAAAAGGTAAGTTCCGACTTTGGTTTGAATTATCTTTGCTTTCTGTAGCTGTATGTTGATTAGATGGAAAAATTATAAGTACAGCACATGAGAACTGATCACGTTAATACCTGATATTTTTGTCTAGATACTTCTGAAGGCCACGCCTCACCAAGTTACTTACTACGCGGAGAAGAACTTGTACCCACTGATAGTATCACATCCGGTGAGCATGTTGGCATGATAAGATGTTCTAAATTGTTCTGCCTAACCTTCCGAATTGTCTCTTTGGTTTCCTTGGATGAAACCATGCTAATCCTGAAGTCTATTGTTCTCTTATTTTTGAAGGTCATCAAGCCATTGAACCAAGTGATTTCCTCACTAGTTGATCAAGAAACTGGCCAGCAGATTGACAACCATAATATGAGCTCTGATGATCTCCAACGAACATACACCGTAGAGGAATTTGAAATCCAAATTTTGGAACCAGAAAGATCTGGTGGCCCCTGGGAAACTAAAGCCACTATTCCAATGCAGAGCTCAGAACATGCACTCACTGTGCGAGTTGTCACACTCCTTGTAAGTGAGCTACTAAGCCCGCCATTAGTCACTGTGTTGTTAAATGGGAGCAAATTAGGGATCAATCTAAAAGTATATTTGTTATAATTGCAATACTCAAGGCTCATCATTTTACTACCTGGGTGTTTCAGAATGCAGACACAAATGAGAATGAAACACTTCTTGCTGTTGGAACTGCCTATGTGCAAGGGGAGGATGTTGCTGCAAGGGGCCGTGTGCTTCTTTTCTCCTTTGGAAGAGCTGGCGATAATTCTCAAAATCTGGTATGTTTAGTTGGGCCTACAATCTGGTGAAGCTTGTTCTTTGTTTTCAACGATTTAATCTGAAGCCACTTTTCAATAGGTTACTGAAGTCTACTCAAAGGAGCTAAAAGGTGCTATATCAGCTGTAGCCTCCATTAAGGGCCATCTTCTAATATCATCGGGTCCTAAAATCATCTTGCACAAGTGGAATGGCACAGAATTAAATGGTGTTGCCTTCTATGATGCCCCACCGCTCTATGTAGTCAGCATGAATGTGGTACGTTTTGCTTTCCTGGCTTAGTTGCTTTTATGAGCTAACTTCACTGAACTGACTTTGTTGCGCATGATAATTTTCCTTTTTACTTGTAGGTTAAGAATTTCATCCTCCTTAGTGATGTTCACAAAGGCATATACTTTCTTAACTGGAAGGAAGAAGGGTCCCAACTCAACTTACTATCCAAAGACTTTGGCTCCCTCGACTGTTTTGCTTCAGAGTTTTTGATTGATGGAAGTACGCTCAGCCTCGCTGTCTCCGATGAGCAAAAGAATGTCCAGGTTAGCATCTCTCCTATAACCCTTTAGTGTATAGGTGATGGGATCAGGCCTTACTTATGTCTACTGATCCCTAACAGATACTCTTAGTTACGCCAGAGATTATCGAGATTAGCATCTGTCTTTATCGCCGTTACTGGGTAGTGTACGTTGTAGGAGGATGAGGCCTTTACTTTGTGAAAAGACCCTAACTCTTAAATTTGACTTTGTACTGACACTGATCTCCCACAACAGGTATTCTATTATGCACCAAAGATGGCCGAGAGCTGGAAGGGTCAGAAACTTCTTTCGCGGGCGGAGTTTCACGTCGGCGCCCATGTGACAAAGTTCATGCGTCTGCAGATGGTTGCGTCTGCAGATGGCGCGGATAAGAAGAACCGCTTTGCTTTGTTATTTGGTACTCTAGACGGCAGTTTCGGTTGCATTGCTCCACTTGAGGAGGTCATGTTCCGTAGGTTACAGTCTCTCCAGAAAAAGCTAGTGGATGCTGTTCCTCATGTTGCGGGTCTGAATCCACGCTCCTTCCGCCAGTTCCGCTCTAACGGGAACGCTCGGCGATCTGGACCCGATTGCATAATCGACTGCGAGCTACTCTGCCAGTAAGTTTTTTCTCTATATGTTCAACAAGTAGTCATAGCCGTATGATAAATGATGATCTCCAAGTAGAGAGATAACTTAGGCGCAGATCCTCATGGTTTTTCTTTTTTAAAATGCTTGCAGTTACGAGATGCTTCCACTGGAGGAACAGCTTGAAATTGCTCACCAGATTGGGACAACCCGAGCAGAAATTCTTAAGAATCTAGTTGAACTCTCTGTCGGAACAAGCTTCTTGTGAAGGTCAGATCATGTAATGCGTTTGTTCATCCATGGACGACCAAAGAGACGAAGAAGAACAAGGAAAGGCGGTCTTGTTTTAATGTTGTACAGATGTTGTAATTTGTATGGTATAACTATCATCATAAACACTGAGATTTTGTTGGCATTTAGATGATGTTAAGATTCTTCTACTTTGAATCTTTAGTTACCTTAGACCTCGACAGTTGCTTAATTACAAAACTTTGTTTACTTTTCCGAGTGTTATAAAACTCAGTTTATCAATGAATATTTTTTTCGAACGAAATTTTAATGGTAATTTGCAAATCGTTAAGAGCCTTAAGTGTGTGTGAAGGAGCAAAAGGGGAGGCTTGATAAGAGAGTGATAATTGTGTCCATCACACTAAGAGCAAACACGTGCGCATAGTCACACCACTCCACACTCAAAAAAAGTTAACCAAAAGTAAAATTAGATAAGTCTTGGTTTAAAATAGAATTAAAAGACATAATCATAGTAACATGTTTGTCTCTTTCCACCACCACCAGCAATCTTGTTTTCACTTTCGAATGTCTACCAAAGTAACAGCATTTTTTACTTACTACTTTTTCTGTTCCTTTTTACTCCTTGTCTCTTTTTAGAATCTGTTTTGTTATTGAAATTTGATTTGAGAAAATTATGGATCAATTCCGAAAACCCACTTCGTGGTGGGAATTTGTAAACTTTAGCACGTTTTATATTTTCCACCGCCCAATAAGGGATATACATATCAAAATGCCAAATGAGTGTTTCTTTTGACATGAAAAATATGTAGAGCCCCCACCACAAGTGAAAAATAAGTAAAAATTTGGTCAATTTTAAACCATAGAAGATAAATCTTCGCTGCACATGTACTATAAAAATAAATTCATGCATCATGTCTCTGATTTTTTTTTTTTTAATGCTTGAGGATCGTAGATTTGACACTACTTAGAGTAAATAGTAATCGTAATTTTAGATCTCTTTGACATGCTGAAATAAACCATAATTGTCTGACTTTGTCTCTTACCATGACACCTTTCTCTACAACATCTACCTTTCACAATCATTTTCTATATCACTTTAATATACCTTTTACACACACAAAGGCTAGCTTTATATTTGCACACTATATTTACTCAAAAACAAAAATTGTTTGCACATTATTTAAAGTTTAGGAAGAAGAATGGGAAGAACAAATAATTGGAGTCAGAAGGAGAATGTTGGTGATATGCTTAGCAGCGTGGCTGCGTGTGTACTGTTGCAAGTCAGCGAACTCTCCTTTTGCCTCCTTTTCTCATAGATCACTTTATGATTGGATGCGATCTATTTTACTTCTTCCTTTTTCATAAGTTAACTTTTAGTCTTTTAGTGTGTATATATAATATATACACAATATATATGGTACAATTCAGAAACATATTTACACGTCATTAAGAAATGTAACTTACTGTTAATGTGTAAATATCTTAAAATAACAATATCATATCAGTTTAAACATAGAGATAAAAAAAAACATAGATGAACGTAAAATATAATGAATGAAGAAGAATATACGTACCAAATTCATTTTTAGCCTTCGCATGCACAATGTGGAAAATCTACGTTGGGGTATAACCGTATAAACATAGATCTAAAGCGATATCCTACGCCACCAAATATTAGAAAATAATATTAATAGTTTGTGAAATCGATGAGTTGAGTGGACTCATTTGTAAAATCGTATATGAAACATGTTTTAATTAAGATATCAATTGTTCTATCTTCTTCTTGTAAACGTTCACGTTATATATATCTATATATGGCAGACAAAATTACTTGAGATGATAAAAGAAGGTCTTCTAATCGTGAAGCGGGTCAAAGCAGACAAAATCAAACTCCTCACGAAGCTTCCTTCTCATTCAACTGCGCAATTTCAAAGTATGAATGTATTCAGTCAAACATTTATGCACATTTTTGAAAAAAGATTAATTAGCAAGTGGAATAAAATTAGAGACATGCATGTATATACACACATATTAATGTAACATATACTGTGCAATGTGTTTACGGGGATTTTCGCGCTAACTTGACGGAATGTCTCTTCTCCAATCACTACAAATCCCGTTACATAAGCAGATTTTATACACCTACAACTTTGAGTTATTTTTGTTTTAAAAATAGTTCACGTATTTAAATCATAATCTACCTAAAATAAATGGTGTGGATAGATTTTCGATTAGGTACTCTGAATTGTAGTCATATCTTTGAAAACTCCAAAGCAAAATTTAGTACTACACATAAAAGAACAAATCATCAATCGTATGCATAGCACCGTTCTAAATCAGATGAAACTGAAACAATAACTAATCAATAATGAAACTATGTTTGATTATATTATGCTATATTTTAATGTTCGAAATTATTTTGGATCGGATAAGTTTAGCTAAGGAATTCATCTGGAATTTTGAGAATATGTTACCTGCACGATAACAAATGTACAATTAGAGGAACAAATATATTTACGGCAAGACTGATGAGTTGGAAAGAAACGAAAAAATCTCTATATGGTTCTTAATGTAGATATAATATTATGATGCATGAATTGTGGTTTGAAAGGAACATGTAATATAGATTCATGTACTATAGATTCATGAAAGACAAATAATTGTTCCGACATTTATTAAAACTAGGTTTGAAGCCCCGCGCAAGCGCGGGGTTGTTTGCGATAGTTTTCTGTTTAGTTTTATCTATATTGTTGATTTGAATTATGATGGTTTTGTATTAACTTTCATGTTTTTTGTTTATGTTTTGAGTTAACCCAATCACTAACATTAAAAATATGAACAATTTGTCTTTTATTTTATTTTATTAGGATGTTAACACTCCCACTTTATCTCGAGTTTTCTATTTCTAAAATTTTAGCATGTTATAAATATTATGTTTGTTTACTTCTGTTAGACTATAAACATGCATATGCATTGGACTCAACGTTAAAATTTGTAAGCATAATGTAAAATAGCATTTGGACCCGAAATAAGATGAAAAAAATAATATATATACTTTTTTACATATCTACTTTGTTGTGGTAGCATATGAGCCTCATAACCATTGATTATTTTCTATTATGTTAGTTTTGTAAATATTAATTATATTTTGAGACAAACATATCACAATCCTTAAAATTTTCATGTTTTTCACTGCAATTAAATTTACATATAAAAACTCGACTTCTATTTTTTTAAATAAACTCTAACTCTAATTTCTCATTGGCTTTTTATTATCTTAATTAATTTATATTCAACTTTTTAACTTGTAAACACATTATAACATTTTGAAATAGGATAAATTCTTTTAATAAAAAGGTAAATATATACCATTTCAAGTTACATATATTTTTACTTATATTCAAACTTTTTGATAAATTTTAACATCAAGTTATCACATATTTTATATTAATTAAGTAATTTAGTTGTGTATTTTTCTTAGTTTTATTTATATTTAAAATATAAATATATGCAAAGAAATATGAAAAGTCATGTATTAAATATCTTAAAAACAATTTAATGAATTTTTGTGCTGATGTGGACACTCTATATGGAGAGAGCAACTCCCTAATTATGTACTCCCTCCGTTTTTTTTTAATGAATTTTCTAGCCATTATGTGTTGTTTCACAAAGATAAAATTTTTACCTTTTTGATGCACTTTTTCAGTTTTCAAGATACAATGATTATATTTGTTGGATTTTTACTGGTTTAAAATTATAAAAAGTTGTTTTATTGCAGAAATCTATGTACTAATGATTGAAAATCAACTTTTTCTTAATTTGTGTGAAAAAACTAGAAAATTTATCTTTAAAAAACGGAGGGAGTATAAGATATGAATGTGCATGCATCTATATATTCTCCGCAAATGCATGTTTATATTTTCTATGTTTTATACGCCAATTTAGATCAAATCCTCACACTGTTTGAGAAAAGTAACTCAGTTTTCTATCTTTTTAACGTCTCGTAAATCAGATCTCTATGATAATTTGTTTTACATAACTATAACACACTCATAAGATAAATTATATTTAAAATTGTAAGTGTTTAATTCGTGTCGAAGCTGAAACTGGCGGTTTAGTTTGGGCACTAGCTCGGTCATCTATCAAATTTGACAAGCAAACGCAACAATAAGCTTCAAAATATAATTGCATCCTCTTTGGAAATGATCTTTAGGATAGTTGACAGTTCCATCCGTGATACGATCTTGGCAAAACGTACAAGATCTTTTGGTAGTATGATGCAATCTTGGCTTGTTAGTTTCAAGTGGTTTTTGTTTGCAAATTTACCCTCGACTCTAGAAAAATGCATATCAACCCATCAAGTTTGAATTAATCCGCAATATAACCCGTGTATTTAATAAAAATTATTTAAAAAACATCGTCTAGAAATAACAAAGGAGATTGAAAATCTTATTAGTTTTCATAGTCATGTGTTGGCTTTGTGTTGGAGACCAAAAAGTTTAGTGTGGTCGAACAACTGAGATAGAACCGAACTATGGTTTTTTCCATCTTCTTTTTTTGAATTGAAGAGATCTTTGATTCCTTTATTTAAGAAATAGAAAAAAAATATATTTAATTTCCAATATCCAATGTAGATTAAACACTTGTTTAAGTTAATGAATCATGTATTCACTTTAATTTTGTAATCATATATATAGAATAAATTAACTCAAACATAATACTTTTAATAAACTTGGTCTGTGGATACCAAAAAAACTAGTTTGAATACATGTAATAAACTTGCATGTGAATACCCAAAAAAAAAAAATCTTTTTATTTTTAGATACGGGTTATATTGCGGGTTAATTCAAACTTGATGGGTTGATATGCATTTTTCTAGAGTAGAGGGTAAATTTGCAAATAAAAACCACTTGAAGGGTTAATTTGCAGAAAACCCTATTTACATCCTTGTCAAAAGTCGAAACATAGTTTTTTTTTTGAGAAAAGGCTTTCTTAATTTAAATGCAGGAAATGAAAAAATATTACAAGCCCGTGGGCTATAGTTGTTTTTAGCAAAGGCCCTTTGCTTTAGTGTTTAACTTTTTCTTAATTGAACCAGCCCAAAGGTTAAAGCTCCACCCAAAATTGGGAGAGAAGAAGTGAACTTGTAAAACGAAGAGGATAAAGTTAGGGAGAAGGATAAGACGAGCGGTTCCAATGGATTATCCCGTTCTTCACCTGGCGTTTTCCGATGACTTCACAAAAAACTTAGTCAGTCTCACTCTCTCTCACGTTAAAGTGGAAGTAGACTTGACAAAGGTGTTACCTGATGTTGTGGAATTTGAAAGAACTAGTGGTGAAGTAGTTGAAGTCATGGTATCTTACCCCTGGCTCCCTCCGCAGTGCTCGCATTGAAGAACTCGGGCACATTGCAAAGAACTGCCTGCTTCTTCCTATCCCCCCAAAAGCTGATCCAAACCCCTCTGCCAAGGAGAAAGTTAGAAAAGAATACCAAAAGAAGACAGTGGCAGCTGTCAACCCAAAAACCATGGAAAAGAAAAACCCGGAGGCTCTTTCTGTTTCTCCAGGCCCCGGTTTACCACCTGCGCCTCCTCTACCTACCCCAGCCCCTCTCAAGGAGACTCCCCTGTCAGCTCCGCCCTCTCCTCTCCCTCCCTCTTCCCAAGTGTCCGGCTCCCCAACCCCCTTACCAAAACCTCATCCCCCCCTGTCCCTCCCTCTCCAGACTCCCTCTCTCTTTTACCTTCCCATTTATCATCAAAAATCCCTTCCCACCCCTCCCTCCCAGTTATCTTAGCTCTTCCTGCAGCTATTACCCCCTCAGGTGAACCCTACCTTTATAGTCCACCCAAACTGTCTGGTCTAAAGCGTTCTCGCTCAAATCCTACCCTCCATTCACCAAAGGACCTTCCTCTTACCCTTGCCCGCCCCACTTTTGTTCCTAAACCCTCCTCGGTAACCCAAATCCCTTTAAAAAATACCTTTTCCTCCCTAACTACCTCTTTTACCTCTCTCGAGAATCTGCCTACCCCAGGGGATTCTTCCTCAACCGCTTAATGGATCTAAAACTTTTTTTTTGGAATGTTCGAGGCCTAAATGACCCGAACAAGCATAGGCCCTTTTGTGATTGGCTTCAAAGTCATCAACCTTTTTTTGGATCTATCTTGGAATCTCATATTAAAGATTCCTCTTTGAACCAGCTCATGAATAAGCTCTGCCAAGGCTGGAAATTTGCTTCTAATCACCTGTCAGACGAAGATGGAAGAATAATCCTTATCTGGCGAGACCCGGTCTCGGTGCGAATCCTGAACCAAACCCCTCAAAGCATCAGATGAAAGTCGAAACATAGTTGTTACAAAATATATGGTAATCAAAAGCTGGAACTTAAAAATTCTTAGACGTGATTAGAACAGTTAAACAAATCGAAGTCAATGATTTTAGAGGGTCAAAATCAAAGTTAGAGACTAATTTACGTAAAAGATTTTGGAGAAGGAATGGATCTTGTTGAGATTCTTTAATACAGAAGTCAAGCTGTGTTAGAAGATTATCGATATGCACTTGACTTGGTAGTATATACATAATACATGCGTTTGTTATTTTTGAAGAGAACAGGCGCCGAAAGGAGAAACATTAGACTCATTAGTCCATTAGCTTCAATGTATTTGAAATTTAACGAAATAATCAGAGTAAATATGTTTTTTTTTTTATGAATGTTAAGAAACTATATTTAAATACACGCATTTTCTGCTTGGTTTTAATCACACCGCTTTCTGCTTGGTTTGAATCTGTATAATGACAGTTTTTACTGTATATCTCCATATTTTAAACAACACTATTCATTTCTCCATTAGAGTAAATGTGTTGAAACAAATGATTCACTTCCCACATCGTCCGGAAAGTACAAAAAGATCCAAATCCGATTATAGAGAAGAAAAAGAAAAGAAATAATAAGATTTTTGGATTTTATAAAGAAAATATCAACACATATGTGAGAGAGAGAGAGAGAGAGGATGAGGCATGGGAGAGATGTTCATAAGATTTTTGCCTCTTCATTTGACGACAACACTTCTCTTCCTCACAAATGGTTGCCTTCGCATTGGTTGGCATTCGCATGCATCCCCAAACTTATTTTAATTATTATTGTCGTTAATTAAAATAATACTATACAATAAACTCTCATTATGATTTTTGGTAATGCCTTTGTTACGCCTTTATTTGCTCCTCATGTCATGTGGTTACTCTACTTCAATATTTTTACTCCAACTTAATTAACTGAGAGTATTTCCTTAGTAAGAGATTGTTTCTAATAGCATCCTTGTATTTTTGAAGTCATTTTCAAACTTTTAAGAAGATATTAGAAGAAACATAGAAAATATGAAGGTTGAATTAATCTCTATACCATTAACTTCTCCAACAAATCTACCAAAGTTTTAAACTTAATATACTAAAGTCGATCGAAGTAAAATAATTTGGCAAGAAATTTTGATGAAAAAGCAAAAGTTTGATCATAAAATATATACATTGAGTAAGAATTAAAACAAAAGGAAACCATAGGTTCTGAATTTTTTTCTTTAATGTGTTTTTACTTTTTACATTGTTCTTGTCTTCTTGATCCTATACTTTGACCAAAGAAGAATACATATCTCTGTAAAAACAAACATATCTGGTTTGAAAAATATTGGTCACAATCAAAAAGTGTATCTGTAATCTGTCTATGTGTACATATGGATGAAGGAAGAATAAAAGTAAGAAATAGAATAAGAATGGCTGAAGAGGACTCTAGTTGACATACACATCTACATTCCTTCCAATCATTTAAATAATGTAAACGAATAACAAAAGTGAATTATTATTTCAGTAAATAAAATATTCGAATAACCAAAATTTTCAAATTAATTTAGTTTTCATTTTTAAAATCTAAAGTGTAATGATGGCTTGAACACCCCACGAGCCATTCACACATCAACTTTTTATTCCCCAAGGAAGAGAAAAAATACTATAGATTATAAACTCAAATCTCACTATATCTCCAATTACTCCTTCAAAATCAATCATTCACTTTGCTTTGCCGCTCCAATGGCTCTCGAAACTTTCTTAATAAAACTCAAAAACGCAATTTCCTCCAAACCCACTTCTCGTCGACCAATCCGATCATCTCCTCCGATCACCACCACAACAACCACCACAACAACCACCACTTCCTCCGTCGGAGTTTTATCGTTTGAGGTGGCACGTGTCATGACCAAAATCCTCCATCTCACACACTCTCTTACCGACTCAAACCTCCTCAGTCTCCGAGATAACTCTCTGTCCTTAGAAGGCCTCAGCAAAATCGTCGCCGGCTACGAAACCTTCCACCTCAGCCTCGTATGTGCTGAGCTCGCCGATAGTTTCGCCCACACCGCTGATTCTGTTTCCAGACTAAGCCGCCGCTGCACCACTCCGAGCCTCCAATCCTTCCACCGCTTATTCCATGAGTTTGCGGACATGGGTCGTGACCCTCATGGGTGGGTTATGAGCTGTAAAGACACCGAAGCTAAGAACAAGAAAATCGAAAGGTAAAGAGAGTTTCTTTACACTCAACACATAAAACAGAGCAAAAACAGAGTAAAAACAGAGAGACTGATTTTGTGTTTTTGTTGATGGAAGCAGATATGTGAGTGTGACGACGGCTTTGTATAGAGAGATGGAAGAGATGACGACTTTAGAGAACTCTTTGAGAAAACACAGTTTACAGTTACAGATTGGGATTGAATGCGACGAAGAAGAAGACGACAAAGAAAACAAGAAAGATGTGATGAAAGTGATGGATCTGCAGCAGAAGATCGAGAGACAGAGACACCATGTCAAGTATCTGAAAGACAGATCACTGTGGAACAAAAGCTTCGACACGGTCGTGTTGATTCTCGCCAGATCGGTGTTCACAGCACTCGCCAGGCTCAAATCTGTCTTCTCCTCCGCCGCAGCAGCATCCGGCGGCCATGTAGGCCCCACAGTCGTTTCTTTCCTTCCTCGCTCTCTCTCTCTTTCTTCTTCTTCCTCGATGAATCTTGTTCACCCGAGCCCGAACGACGAGGATAGGCTCAAAACGGCGTCGTCCTCTGCGTTTCTGGAAGAAAGCTCGAGGCTTTTGAAACCCCCGGAGACGACTCTCGGTGGATCCGGCGTGGCGCTTCACTACGCGAATCTGATAGTCGTGATGGAGAAGATGATAAAACAACCACAGCTGGTGGGTCTCGACGCGAGAGACGATTTGTACTCCATGTTGCCGGCGAGCGTGAGGTCGTCTCTCAGGTCGAGGTTAAAGGGTGTAGGGTTCACGGCGACGGACGGCGGGCTAGCGGCGGAGTGGAAGGCGGCGTTGGGTCGGATCTTAAGGTGGCTGTTACCGTTGGCGCAGAATATGATCAGGTGGCAGAGTGAGAGAAGCTTCGAGCAGCAACGCATTGTGATTAGTCAGAACAGAGTGATGTTGGTTCAGACACTTGTGTTTGCAGATAAACTGAAGACAGAAGCAGCCATTACAGAGCTTCTTGTTGGGTTGAATTACATTTGGAGATTCGAAAGAGAGATGACTGCTAAAGCTCTGTTTAATCTGCAATCTCCTTCTCCTAATCACAGCTAATTTTACTGTAGAGTCTTTTTCTTCTTCTTCTTGGTGTCATTTGATAATGCGAATTATGAAAATGAGAAAGCGATTTTGGTGGGTGTGATGTGTAAGTGTAAGGCCCCTAACTGGTGTATTGCTGAATGCAGCTGAATTCAGCTGAATATTGTTTATAAGACACCAGTCACATTTGTTGAATGCAGCTGAAAATCTCACAAAAAGACAAAAATTGAAGAATTTTTTCTTCAATTATTAAGATTTCCCATAAAAAGACAAAAACACAACTTTTACTTTTTGTAGATAAATTGAAAAAACTAATATCATGATTGAAATATTACTTATGATGTTAAAATTGCTAAATTTGCTTTAAAAATGCTAAAATTAATAAATTGCTAAAATTAAAACGAAAATACATAATTTATTTTTTAGGTTTAGTAAACTATAATGACACAAAATTCTTCAGTTATATATATAATTTTTTTTTATGATGTGACTATTGTTAGGTATTTACTTATTTCATAAGTATATGTTTTTTCATAATTCAACTGGGTAATTATTTTATTATTTTGTTATACAAATAATATTTTTTATATTTTTATACACTAGAGACTTTAAAAATTTGAAAACATGAATTATTTTTAAATTATAAAAAAGTTTATAATATTAAACCAAATCACCCATCTATTTAAAATTTAAATGATTTGTGAGTAAATGATTTAAGTGTAATAAAATATTGTTGTTTTGTTAAGATAAATTCTGTTTATATTTCATAAGGTTAATCATATATATATAATATTTAATACCAATATTTTTGTTTGAATTTTCAAGTTTAAAAACAAATTGTTTTTTTTTATTCCGCATTCAGCAACATTCAGCAGTTACCATTCATACTATTAACTAATCAGCCAGATTCCGCAAAAAGTTTTCATTTAATTCAGCCAGATTCCGCATTCAGCAACATTCAGCGGTTACCATTTAGACCCTAAGTGTGTAACAATTTAGATATATTGGAATGAATTTGAGTGATTTATTTTCGTAGAGTATGATGTAATCGGCAAAAAGAAAGTACATGCTAAATGCTATGAACCCTCAAAACATTGGAATTTAGAGGTTATTAATCAATAGGAAATGGGTATTTGAAAGAAATTAAACAAGCTTTTGAAATTAAATATTTGGAGCATACATGTGGAGTATTTTGTCTGCTGCTATACTTTGTTACTCGGAACAAACGGAAATTTAAAACGAAGTATATATTTTTGATAAAATGAATCTAAAGAATCGAATTAGATGCCGAATATATCAATTGCACCTAAAATACTTTACCTTTAAAGTTTATTTGAACCGACTTTACATTAGAAAACTAAAAAGTACTAATCATTTAGTCAATAGTTAGATCGGTGTAACTCATGCTAGAGATTAAGAGTCAACTAATTTCTGTGTTTTCATTATATTTTAGTGGACTACTTTTAGAGTAACTGTGCTGTACATCCATAAAAAAAAGGTGTGCATGATTTTTCTAATGGTCATTGAGAAGACCTTTAATTTTATGTTCATGTATACAATTTCTGTTTTTTATTCAAATAAGTTCAAATCGTGATCTTGCATGTCAAAATGTAAGTTTTTGCCGCATCATTCTCTTGTTCAGTGTAGTGCTGTACATGTATTATGTCATATTCGTTTTATTTCCTTACTTTACTAGATCGGGAACTGTAGATATGAGGAAAGAAATCGATTTTAACAACATGGACTGCTTAAAAAGTAACGCACTGATTGTTTATTTCATATATATATATATATATATATATATATACCTTTTTCTAATCAATAAGTAACGCACTGATTGTTTATTTCATAATTGAAGCTGATGTTTCTATCTCGTGAACATGCTGCGAGAGTGGTTTATGTGCCAACTAAATTGCAAGCTTTGCCATGCATCGATTCATCACCAAAAATGTTATTAGACCGTATAACACATCTTGGACATGATTTAACTTTATCTTTTGTTAGCCTTGTGTTTTTTTTATTTTTTTTATTTCTGTGTGTACAGTTTCATGTCAATGGTACAATTGTTGATAGTTTCAAGTTTAGGACAGATAATATAAAAATCCGAGAACCTTTAAGCTTCAAATCAAGAATCTATAAAGCAAATGTGATTTTCGTTATCCTCTGTGATGTGAGCATTATCACATTACCCAACTGGATTTAGAGTAAACCTCGACGTTGTCGTTAAGTAGACATCTCGATTTTTTTTCCAAACTACTTACACTTATTAGAAATTACAAACTACTCCAACATTTATATCTAATTTTCAGTTTTGGACCACAAATATTCTTTACCCGCTTCCGCGCTCGACTCGGAGCTCGTCGCAAAACTGGTGCGCATAACAAGATCTCTCTCCATCCCCCGTCACTGAAAAACCTCTCCGATCTGCCACTAGCTATGGCGGTAAGCCCCGCCGGATCTCCACCTTCCAAAGATTCGAATCCCAAGTTTCCTTAATTCCATTTCCTTTTTGTCTACAGGAATCGTCTGGTACGACGCTGATGGATCTGATCTCAGCGGACCCAACCCCGGTTCCTGCACAAGCCTCCGCATCTTCCACGGCGTCTCAGCCGTCTCCTGGAGCCGCATCGGCGGCTTCGCATCTGCACCATCCGATGCCTACGACTACGAAGACGACGCTGGGTGAGAGGAAATCGAAGAGAGCCACTTTGATGCAGATCCAGAACGACACTTTATCTGTTGCCAGAGCTGCTCTACACCCTGTTAAAGCCAATATCATGCCGCAAAGGCAGAGACAGAAAAAGAAGGTGCTGCTGCTGCTTCTCTTTCTCGCTCTTCATTGAAAAGTTTAGGCCAATTGTTGGATTGTATTGTTTTCCACATTCTCTAGTGTGCTTCAACTCCCTTAGTCGTTAAGCTACTGAACCAGATCATATCTGATTGCGGTATTAGATTTGAACAGTTGATAGGTGGAATAGGATATGCTTCTGTGTTGTTGTTCCATGTTATCAGAAAACGAAATGTGAATTGTAGAGGAACGAGATCTACCTCTATCTTATTCTTCGATTTAGTTTTAAGTGTTTGACACAGTTTTTGTGTTGGAAATGACTTCACAGCCAGTTTCATATACCCAACTTGCAAGGAGCATTCACGAATTAGCTGCCACTTTGGATCAGGTTAAGTCTTTGCTCTTATTCTCTGCCTTTAAACCTATTTTCTTCTGTTGAAAATTGTAGCTGAAATCTGAATGTTTCTTCTTTTCTGTTTTTTTTCTTTTTCTTTCCCATGACTGAACAGAAAAGTTCCCAGAAACAACTAGTGAATCACGTGTTCCCTAAGCTTGCTGTGTACAACTCCGTTGATCCTTCTCTGGCCCCATCTCTTCTTATGGTATGTGGCGCTGGTTCCTGGTTTGACGATTAGTTATAGTCGGATCGATACTGTTCTTCGTATCATTTGTTTTGATTTTATAATGGAGCATCTAAATTCCTATTAGACTCCATTAATGTTACATGAATCTTTAATGCATTGCATTTTGAAAACTATCTGTCCAGTAGAGGCATCAGATTTTTAGCATCCTTTTCCTCTTATGGTTGGTACAGCTTAATCAGCAATGTGAAGACAGGAATGTGCTGCGCTATGTCTATTATTACCTAGCTAGAATTCTGTCGGATACGGGCATGAGTCCAGGGGGTGGTATCCCTACTCCTAACTGGGATGCTCTAGCAGACATTGATGCTGGTGGAGGAGTCACAAGAGCGGATGTCGTTCCTCGGATAGTGAATCAGCTTACATCCGAAGCTTCAAATTCCGAACTTGAATGTGAGTGTCATCCGTATCGGCCATCATGGTTTTGATTTCAGGCTTTATATGTTTTCTTATATATATAATTCTGCCTTAAAGGATGAATGCCATGTCAGTGACTCATCGTAAAATATTGTTTTTTTTCTGGAATCATGAGGGATGTCCTAATCTGGTTTATCTTTATAATGGTATTGCTTATTTAATGCTTCTTAATAAATATCCCAGTCCCAAATAATCTTCTTTTGATGTACACGATTAAAAATACTGAGTGAGAGCAGTGATGTTAAGAGGTAGTTATGTAGATGTGGTGTCAGCTTTAGTTGTGGAATTCAATAATTTGGTGGTTATGGATGTGAAAACCAAAATCTACGACTGTAAATAGAAATTAATAGCTTCGACATCCTTGTAGCATTATTTCCTACTTTGTAGCATTCTCTTGCAACTATCCTTCTGTGATGTGACTGGAGATGATTTTCTCACCTTATAATATGTTATTCTTCAGTTCATGCTCGACGACTGCAAGCTTTAAAAGCTCTGACATATTCACCGTCAGGAAATTCTGAGCTTCTGTCAAAACTGTATGAGATTGTATTTGGCCTGCTTGACAAGGTTGGTCTTACTACCAATGCTCTCTGATGTTTAACAGGATGCTTTGCTTATATTCCATAAGTTCTGGCTTAGTTCATATTTTTGTACTCTGTGAAAAATGATGATTTTAACTAAGTTTTCGGCTTTCTTTTAACTCTACAATCAAATTTTAAATTATTGCATTAGTAAAGTGGTTCAATCTAAAGATTCTTTCCTAGTTACATGCAGAAGCACTGATTTAGGTTTCATGTCGCTTTCAGGTTGCTGATGTTCCGCATAAACGAAAGAAAGGTGTCTTTGGGACAAAAGGGGGTGATAAGGAGGTAATTTTCTCAACTCTCAGGTTCCTCCAGTGAAAGGCTCTTGTTTCCTGCATTTCATAGTTTTCCTTTTCATGCTGCTGTGCTTGTTCTTTGCCATGCTGTGGGGTATACATTTTTCAAAATTTGCCACTATGCACTAGGCAGTGTAGTATAGTTATTCTTTGATGATTTGACTTTGCACACCTGGAGATTCTGGCTGCAAGTTAACAGCTTCTCAATTCCTTTGTTAAATGTCAGTTTAATTGAAGACACATTTCTTTAAAACATCACAACCCTGTCCTTATATTAGATTATCAATAAGCCAAAGGACAAACTTTGATAATTTAGCTTATAGATATGTTTGGCGGGCAAATGGGAGTTCTCACCGTTGAGTATATGCCTCCGGGATTGCAAAAGGTCAATATTTATTCTTTGTTATTAACTTGAGCGTTCTGTCTCCTTCTTTTTTGCTAGTCCATCATTCGGAGTAACTTGCAATATGCTGCTATGAGTGCATTGCGAAGACTTCCTCTTGATCCAGGAAATCCACTTTTTCTGCACCGTGCAGCCCAGGGGTAGAACTCTTTCATTTTGTCCTTTCTACTTTCTATTTACTTGAAAGAGTATTGGAATTAATAGTTTAGGTGGTTTTCCAACGTTTCAAAAGAGCAACTGTTTTTCTAGATTTTTTTTCCCCATAATTATGCTGTGGATTGAAAACTTAATCTAGTATCCACACTATTTGCAGTGTTTCGTTTGCTGATCCTGTTGCCGTGAGGCATTCGCTGGAAATTCTATCTGAGTTAGCCACAAGGGACCCGTATACAGTTGCAATGACCTTAGGTGAATAAGTTATTCAATCAATTCCACCATATATTATTTTTTATCAATCTATGTTTGTGTAGACACAATTGTTTGTCATTCAAAATTTGATCTGTCTCTTGATCTTTTTGCTGCAGAAAAGCTTGCTTCTCCAGCAGGTATGCTTTCCAGACCGAATCTCTTAACGTTATCTGTTGGTTGGTGATTTTATGTTTACTTGTTCTAATAATTAAGAAGTCTCTGGAACAAGAGCTTTAAGTGCATTCTACGAATTGATCCACTTAAGAGAAGTGCTCTTGATTTGAATCACAAACCAACTCTCTTTCATATATGATAATACGACAAGGTTAAAACAAATTCGGTTTAGTTGATTGACCTTTCCTTTTTGCACCAAGTTAGGTGCTTTGCAAGATATCCTACATTTGCATGATGTGCTTGCTAGAGTTGCCCTGGCTAGGTTGTGTCACAGTATATCTAGAGCTCGGGCGTTAGATGGTAAGCATATCAAGCTCTTCTCTCACTACTACTTGTTCTCGTTAGCTGTTATTTTCATCGGGTTATATGGGAGGGTTTTCTTGAAGATTTACAAGTTACTAGTTTCCTTTCCATTTTTCTACAGAGAGGCCTGATATTAGATCTCAGTTCAACTCAATTCTCTATCAGCTACTCCTAGATCCAAGCGAAAGGGTATGCTATGAGGCGATTTTGTGCATTCTGGGAAAACACGATAACACCGAAAGGCAAGGGTTCTATGACTTTGCTTTCTATTGATTCATTCTTTTCTCGGTTTTGAATGACCAAAATTTACTGCATCATTTAGGATGGATGACCGTGCTACTGGGTGGTACCGCTTGACAAGGGAAATCCTGAAGCTGCCAGAAGCGCCATCAAAGGATAAATCTAATAAAGCCAAGCGCCCACAGCCCCTTATTAAGCTTGTAATGAGAAGGTAAGACTGTTTAGAATTGCAGATCTTAAGGATTCCCTTTCTTCCCTATAGTAATTGTAATAATTATGTTTCCTGTAAAAGAACTTCGCTAATTGATCCTGTCCTTTCAGGTTAGAGAGCTCATTTCGCAGTTTCTCAAGACCAGTACTTCATGCAGCAGCAAGGGTTGTGCAAGAAATGGGAAAGAGCAGGGCTGCAGCGTTTGCTATGGGATTACAGGATATTGATGAAGCAGTGCATGTAAATTCATTTGCTGACGCTCTTGATGATGCTGAGACCAACGACAGTTCTCACCCAGAAGGTATATTGTCAATATTTCTTAAGCTTCAGCTTGAAGTCACCCGAAGTAAATATCATGTTTTCGCCACGAACAGAACTACCTTCTTTCCCCCTATTTGGTAACCCTAATTTTTATCACTTGATTTGGCAGGAATACGGAGAACATCATCTATATCTGCAGGGCCTGGTCGCAGTGAGACGATTGCAAGCTTGCTGGCTTCATTAATGGAGGTTGTTCGAACAACAGTAGCATGCGAGTGCGTATATGTCCGGGCAATGGTTATCAAAGCACTGATATGGATGCAAAGTCCGCATGAATCGTTGGATGAACTGAAATCAATCATTGCCTCTGAGCTTTCTGATCCTGGTTGGCCTGCAGCTCTAGTTAATGATGTCTTGCTTACTTTGCATGCTCGCTTTAAGGTAAGTACGATGTTTTCTTCTTTTGTAGTGGAGACTTGGAAAATGGGTATATTTCTCTGATGAATAGAATACCCGAAACTTTATTAGTACATTCATGATTTATTTTTAGTAGTTAGCCTTCTTTTCTTTTTTTATGTATATTTACTTGGTAAAGGTGAGTCAAGCTGTAGTTGGATTATGCTATACAGCCTAAAACTTCAGTTCCTAGTCGAATGCATGCATGTGAACTTTGTGGTATTGTCCCTAAAGCAATCCACATCTATATTTATTAATGAATAAATCAAGTTCTTCAGATTTTTGATTTTCCAACGTATTTAGAAAGTGCTTGAAAGTTATAGTAGCACTGTTTGGGTTGGTAATCCTATAAGTAGGATGTTTTTTTTTTGTAGGGAATTTCTTTAATTCATTACGTTTTGTAACAAGAGGTATTTGGCAGAAAAATTCTACACCTAGAAACTTCTGACAGTTTTCATCTGTTGCGACGAAACTTAAGCTAAATTGTTGGAGAGTGAAATGTGAACAGTTTTCTTCTGTCTAGTGAACTTTTTTTTGTTTTCCTTTCACAGGCAACGCCAGATATGGCTGTTATTCTTCTCGAAATTGCCAGAATATTTGCTACCAAAGTTCCAGGGAAAATTGACGCTGATGTCTTACAACTGCTCTGGAAGGTATTCTCTTCTCGCTAATGTAATTTTGAAGTTATTATCAGTTTCTTACATCTGTTGAATACTATAATCGTCCTCTTTCAATTTTTCAGTGTTTTAGACATTTTGAAGTTTGTATGCTTGTTGTTAAAATTTGGTAGCTAAGATTTGGATCAGAATAGTCCTTGTATGTATTATATGTCTCAGATTATTGTAGTTAATTTTGATATAATTTATTAATTGATTAACTTGTAGACATGTCTTGTTGGAGCTGGTCCTGATGGGAAACACACAGCTCTGGAAGCAGTCACGATAGTACTCGATCTACCACCACCTCAGCCAGGATCCATGTCAGGAATGACATCAATTGATAGGGTCTCTGCATCAGATCCAAAGTCAGCTCTGGCGCTACAGAAATTGGTTCAAGCCGCAGTAAGCATTCCTCAGAAGAGTTTACATCATTTGGTAATGTTTTCAACATATTAACTTAGAATGAATATTGTGGCAGGTATGGTTCCTTGGAGAAAATGCAAACTATGCTGCTTCAGAATACGCATGGGAATCTGCAACTCCACCGGGCACAGCACTTATGATGTTGGATGCTGATAAAATGGTTGCTGCTGCCAGTTCTCGCAATCCTACTCTAGCTGGTGCATTAACTCGCCTCCAGAGGTGTGCGTTTAGTGGTAGTTGGGAGGTATACCACTATATTTTATTGTTCATATACATATATATATTGATTTAATTTTTATTGTTTCTAACTGGAAGCTTTGTATAGATGGCTTTATTGTCTTGCAATGGTCCTTGATCTTAACCTTGTCGAGGAACATTTTGGCTGGTAGATGCACTAATATTTTTTCGGTCTGGATCTGATTTGTTTAATCATTTGATTACACTCTAGAGGGAAGACCATATTTTGAGAACTTTTCTTTTAATTGGGGATTTGGGGCCAATGCGCGGACGAATTAAGATGGTCTAATTAGCTAGCTTATAGCTATTTCTTTTTAAGGATTCGCTTGTTCTTTTAATTCTACCATGAAACAGAATGTGCTGCAGTAATTGTTGCTGACCAGAAAGAACAAACTAATGAAAGTTGACTATGATAATCTTGCTTAGTCTCTCTCTTTTTATCTTCGCTTTACTAACTGTTTAGAGACCTTCAATGTTAGATATTAGCTGATTATACGTTGTATTCTTTATTACATCTCATATTTGATATTCTTTCTGGCACAGACACGATTTTACTAAGGTGAGTATAACTTCTAGGATTTCCTGCCTAAGTGTTTATGTTTTGTGGATACACAGGTCCGAATTGTTGCAGTTCAAGCTCTTACTACGATAGCCATTAGATCTGGTGAACCTTTCAGACTGCAGATATATGAGTTTTTGTACACTTTGGCAGAGGGTGGTGTACAGTCTCAACTTTCTGAAATGCACCTGAGTAATGGGGAAGACCAAGGAGTTAGTGGTACAGGACTTGGAGTTTTAATAACTCCGATGTTAAAAGTTCTGGATGAAATGTATGTAGGACAAGACGAATTAATCAAGTAAGGAAGATATCTGATTTTTTTTTCCTGTATCATGCATGTAACCTGTATATGATTTTGTGGTTGAAATATGATTTTTTTCCTTGATAATAAGGGATATACGTCATCACGATAACGCAAACAAAGAATGGAAGGACGAGGAGCTGAAAAAACTATATGAAACCCATGAGAGGCTGCTAGATTTTGTTTCCATGTTTTGCTATATTCCAAGAGCCAAGTATTTACCTCTGGGTCCGATAAGGTACATTCTGAATTCATTCTCTCAATCATTGACAGCTACCCATTCACGTAGGATACTAACCTTGCGTAGAGCCCAGGGGAGGCAATAATAGGACAACACCAAACCCTTTTTTATTGTTTCCGAGAGACTTCTTGTTCTAGCTTTTTATGTCATATGCCTACTCTAGTCTATCAAGGTTTACTGCATTGCATGTATGTGAATAACCTTATTTCTGACAAAAACAAATGGGAGAATCACTTTTATCACAGATTCTGACAAAATTCAAGAACCATGTTAAATATATACTAATATTTTAATTAACAGATATATCCAGATTCTTAAATTTCATGTATGCATTGCATGCTTGTCTCCCTTCACGGTGTACTTTATGTTATTTTGTGCTTCTCTGTTCCCGTTTTATATAATAACCCTGGTATGTTTGTTTTTTTTATCCTTTTTCCTCCTAACCCATGAAGTGCAAAGCTCATTGACACATACCGCACAAAGCACAACATCACTGCATCTTCTGGGTCAACCGATCCAACTGTTGTTGCTACTGGTATTTCGGACTTAATTTATGAGTCCACTCAGCCTGCCCCTGCTGCCTCAAACTCCAGTGGCCTGGATGATGATCTGGTTAATGCTTGGGCTGCAAACCTTGGTGATGATGGTCTTCTTGGAAACAACGCCCCAGCAATGAGCAGGGTCAGTTGCCATTTTTATTTAATTTCTTAGAATAGAGGATTAGTATGTATACACTTTAGTGCCTGTGTGTACTGTTTATATATTCTTCTTATCGTTAGATGAAAGGCACAATAAATTTTCTGATCAGGAAATCGGAAAGTAAGAACAGTTCCGTGAATTACCCCATTAGAGTAAATCCTTGTTTCAGGAGAAGACTTGCTAAACCGTTAACGTTACTATCCACTACCATGCCTCTTTATCTTGGACTACTCTTTTTGTGGTGAAAAAATGGATGGCAAATCTGCTTGCATTCACATGAGCAGTAGTTACCATTCATCTGATTATCTGTGATCTCTCAGTATTCATTTCTACATAACTACATTATAGATGCTGCCCATTATTTTATTTCTCCAAATGAATGTCAGAAGTCAGACCTGTATAATACTTGTCAGGTCAATGAATTCATTGCTGGAGTCGGAACAGATGCACCAGATGTTGAGGAGGAGAATGTCTTCTCTAGACCTTCGGTTGGCTATGATGACATGTGGGCTAAGACTCTTTTAGAGACTAACGAAATGGAGGTACGCTTAGCTAAGTCCATCTTTAGGGTTTTCTTGAAAAAAAAAGACTGATATAAACCATTTATGGATGCTAAAAAATGACTTACAGGAAGACGATGCGAGATCAGGTTCATCGTCTCCAGATTCTGCTGGATCAGTGGAAAGCTCTATATCCTCTCACTTTGGTGGAATGAATTACCCATCATTGTTCAGCTCAAAGCCTTCCTCACAAGCAACGGTAAGCTACACACAAAATTATTCCTTTAATTCCACTCCTTATTACCTAGTATGCTATTTGTGACAGTTCTAGGCCATAGTGTTTCCTGTTATTTAGGGTGCTAGAGTATCATCATTCATGTATATTATGTCTTTGAGCTCCGAATCACAATGAGAACTGAGAAGAGAAGAAAAATTGGTTCAGTGTGTTGCATAGAATATGACAGCTAATTGAGGAAGTATAAATATCTGCAAAAGTTTTCATGAAGTCTGTTCTCGTAAATAATAGTAGCTAGAGATGATGATCAAAAGAAGTATACTACCTAACTTAATGAATATGCTATCTGAAATAGGCAAAATCGAGTGGAAGCAAATACCAGTCCACATATGAAGGTTATGGTTCGCCGGTAAGTTGATATTCTTTTCTGTGTCATGTGTTTGTATATGTTGTGACATGGGCTGATGATTCCTTCTTCTTTCTTTTTTTCAGATAAGAGAAGAGCCGCCTCCGCCTTATTCATATTCTGAGCCACCACAAAGTCGTGAATCGTTTGAGAACCCTGTAGCAGGGTCTGGTTCTCGGAATTACGAATCAGATGATGAAGAACCGAGGAAATCTACTGGTACAAGATTTGGAACAGCGCTCTATGACTTCACCGCAGGAGGAGATGACGAAGTAAGCTTTTTTTTCTGTTGTTGTTATTGTCGTTTTATTTTTCATTTGGCTTCAGTATCGTTCATTCCTGGAAAAATATGTTTTCATTCGTTAAAAAACGTATTTGGGTTTTGTTGCAGCTAAACTTGACCGCAGAAGAGGAATTGGAGATCGAATATGAAGTTGATGGCTGGTTTTACGTAAGTTTAGGAAGACAAATCAACTGTATTTTAGGAGTGATTTTTTTTTTTAAAACCTAAACCTAACTTGGGATCACTATAACAGGTAAAGAAGAAGCGGCCTGGACGAGACGGGAAGATGGCTGGACTTGTACCTGTTCTTTACGTCAATCAATCTTAAATTTGGATTATTGTTTTTTTGGGTACGGATTTTAGACGTTTGAAGCCGAGATTATGAACGGGATTGCTTAGGATTTCTTTGAGAGGTAATGTAAAATCAGTGTACATGAATGAGAAATGTATTTGTTTGGGTTTGATGTGTGTATGTGTATCTCTTTGGTCATTTATTGTTCCAATGCTTTTTTTGATTTGTCAGCCAAGTCTGTTTTTTTAAACAGAACATCATTACTCGAGTTTTTACTATTATTACATTGAATCCATATCTCTGAAAAACAGTCACGGATGGTTACATACCTGGAAGAGTGTATTACTCTAGAATTGTGAGTAAGGATATTATAGTCATTCATTATGCTGAAAGTGCACTTAGAGTCGCAAGTGCCTTTTCTTATAATTTGAAAGTGAGAATGAGAGAGTGTCTAAGAGTGTAAATATCTCTACCTGGAACACAATAAATTCTATAACTTGGTTAGTGAAACCATAAGATTTGTTTACCTTCTTCACAATATTGAATTGGTTAAGTATAATCTGTCAGCAGCAGAGAGAGTTTGGAATGCTTCAGATCAGATAAAAAAACTGTAAGAAGATCATCATCATATATGGATTTAATACCAGAATCTCTGATAAAGCAGAACCAAACTCAGTTTTTGTTCAAATGGATTGGGATTAATTACAAAAGTTACATAGACATAGACACTATATGTTGAATTAAAAGACGACCGATCTCTTATCAAAATACAGTGTATATGTGCTTTCTTTCAAATAATTCGAAGAAGGTTATGATTCATATTATAGTGCTAAACCAAACTGTTTGTATAAGGGGTGAGCTACTACTTGAGAAGGTGTTATTGGTTTATGTATATTAATCTTGATTTACAAATCCTAAGAAAGATTAATATTCGTAAATCTGTAGGTTTTTTATCGGATTTTATTCTTATATCTTTAACATGAACATCCTTCCAAATCATGTGTTATATACCTATAAAAAAATCATATGCATAATTGTGTTTAAATTTATTTGATTTAGGAATATGTGAAAAACACTACCTTTTGCTATCAATTTGTTTCTATGCAACACATATGTCATTATCCAACTCCAAAATCACTCAACTTTTATAATTTTCAAATGAATCATGAGTAATATGTTCCTATAAATAAAACAACAAATGAAATGATTTTCCGAGCTAAAACAAACTAGATTTTTTTTTTCTGATGTAAACTTTAATGAGATTTACAAATACACATACTCGCTCCAACAAATAAATATGATTTTCTTATAGAAATAACACACACATTAAAATTATGGACGTCACACGCTCAAAAGAGGTGAATATTCAACCATATAACCAAGATGTTCTTCATTCCTAAAAATAGAAATGCATTCATGAACATTTTTCATTCACTTTCAACACATAACTGCACAAGAAAAACACACAAGTTATGAAAAAGCACTCATCAAACTTTTCTCTGAATAAATGGGATGGGAAGAAAGCAATTTCTTTGTAAAATCATTCGTTGTGGGATACTTATTTTATTTTTTTGCATTCCATGTTATATTTCATTCAATTTCTTTTTATTCATTTTATTAATTATGTTCTTAGTAGCAAAATATCGTGAAAGTTTGGAGAAAAATATATTTGTTGTATAGTTCATCATGGACTGGGAAAACAAGTTTAATTTATTCTCATGGCGAACCATGTAAGGTTTGATGTACTAGACATGACAACTCCAGAACTTGAGAAGTGATGGTTCAATAATTGTTGTTGAAGATGTGATTATTTTACATAAAGAAGTACATAACATACAAATTTTAGGAATTCAAATGTATAAATCTCCATTCTTAAAGCTTTCTTATTATGTATTTTATCTATTATTTATAAAAAAACTGAAACAATTGCATTGAAAAGTTAACTCATCAGAGTAAATTATTTTTAAGGCCTTTTAAATTTGATGGTGCATGAAGAGGTTTTGAAATTTAAATCCTATGTTTTATTCCAAAATGCATCTATATCTTAAATTATGAATCCCTTGCCTTCTTGTATATATTAATTTATCTAACTAATAACAAAAAAATTAGTGTAATGAAGTACATGACACCTGAACGATAAATGTTTATGATTTTTGATGTCCGTGTTTTTTACCCTCTAAATTGTGATGCAATGCACGTGTTAACAAAACATAGGATTGATTTGAGTTATCAAGTTCAAATTTATCTTATGTAATCTTTATGAACTCCGGCGGAGAAAGAGTGTGATCAGGTGCGGTTTGTTAGAGTTTGGAATGATATCAATCACACACTATTATTGAAGAAACAATCTTTGTCAACACTAGAGAGAGTTTTAAATGCTTCTGATCAGATAAAAAGAACTTTAAGATGATCATCATATATGGATTTAATACAAGAATCTCTGATAAAAGCAAGAACCAAACTCAGTTTTGTTCAAATGGGTTGGGGATTAAAATACAAAAGTTACACAGACATAGACACTACTTGTTGAACAATGGATGGTTCTTGCTGCAACAGCTCCTTGAAGTTGTTCTCAACCTCTGCAATCTGCTTCTCCAAGTATTCCTTTGATGGCTGGCAAAATCACCATATCATTCAATGCTCTCCTATTCTTTTTTAAGCAATCCTAAAAATATTATTGGAATGAAAGAAAGTACCTGAAGAGACGCAATTGCAGCCTCACTGTCCTTGAGTTTCTGCTCTTGTTCACCCTCTAGTACCTTCTTGGGCTCCAGAACAAACCTACATGAAGCCAAAAAACAAAAACTAGAATCAGCCTTCACAAATTCTCCCAATGCCATTTACTTGGAGAGGTCCAGGACTACTAAACCACTCACGTTCTTCCTGAAAACAATACCAAAACACAAGTTAGACGCAATGAAACGGAAAAAAAAAAACACAAGAATCATCATGAAACAAGAGAAAGGGGAATCGCAATTTGCCTATTGACTTGTAGGTGTTTGTATCTTCAGGCAATGGCCGTAGCTCCTCCAAGGTTAAGTAAGCACGTTTCCTATCTCCCTCTTTGTTGCGCATCTGATTCTGCACCTATAAAGCCGTATATACACACACTTGATTATCATATGAGTATATGACAGTTCTTGGTGTCTAGTGAAAACCAAATTACAACTATTACAGTGACATCTTTCTTATTTTATCCTACATAAGAGCTAATAAGCTTTTACACAGCTTTTGGTCGAAAAACTGTGAATCATCATTGATTATTTTCACACAAATCATAAGCAAACAAGAGCTTTTAGAGTCTTATTTGACTCTGAATCATTGCTTATAACAAACCTAAGACTGAATTATGATTATTTATACTACACTGAATCCTCCTATTCAAACAAATTCACAAGTCAGAGGTGATTTGAAACTAAAGCACAGGCTCAAAGAAAGTAACAATATCGAAGCAAACACTTTTAACATTTCTAGTCACGTTTGATTATAATTTTACCCAAATGTTCATCCAAAATTGTAGGAAAATGATTTACCTGCTTCAACTTTCCGGTGAGCTCAATCATGCTGGCTTGAATCTCTAGAAAAGCCTGTAACGTATACAAAATTAGGAATCACATACGGAGCCTTATTATGATTTTAACAATTTCGAATCCTCCATTAACACTATAAATCGCAAGAAATTGAGCGGACCTAATGGAGTTTTAGATATAGAGAGAAAGAGAAGTGCTTACACTTCTTGTTGCTTCGTCCGCCATATCTGCAGATCTTAAGATCTTCCAACTTCGACCTGCGAAAAAGGATCTTTCGGCTTAGGGTTAAAAGTTAAAACAAACGAACAAACAACAAAATTGACGATTTTCGGGTTCATAATCCGGGTCGGGTTGTCAACGGATTAGCCCGGTTTCTCAGGGCTTTTTGCTTTTCGGCCCATAACATTTTCAACACCTTTTGGAGAAAAAGTGTCAACTCCAAAGTATTTGTAAAAACCAAGTTATATTATTTAGGAATATATATATACCTATATATTATTTGTAAAAATATATATGCATTGTGTTTTTCGTATGTTTAAATTTATTTATTTAGGAATATGTGAACACACTACACTAACTTTTGTTATCAATTTGTTTCTATGTAGTATATATGTCATCTTCCAACTCCAAAATCACAAAACTTTTATAATTTTCAAATGAAATATGAGTAATATGTTCCTATAGATAAAACAACAAATGGAATGATTTTCCAAGCTAAAACAAACTAGATTATTTTTCTAATGTAAACTCTAATGAGATTTGCAAACACACATACGGACAAATAAATATGATTTTCCTTTATAGAAATAACACACATTAAAATTATGGATGTCACACGTCAAATGAGGTGAGTATTCAACCATATAACCAAAATCTTATTCATTCCTGGAATTAGAATTGCATTCATGAACATTTTTCATTGACCTTTAACACATAACTGCACAAAATTTGTATTTTGACATTATATATTTCTAATGAATGGAATGAGTTATCCATATGATTCCATGAAAAAAATCATTTATTTTGAAAAAGCATCAATCAAACATTTTCTTTCGACATTTAAGTTTAATATAAACAATAACCTATTATGTTTAACTGTTAAATGGCATTTACTTATTTTAGTACACTTTTAGGTGGATTTTAGTATTCGGTCAAACAAATCATAATTTAAACATGACATATATAGATTTAAAAAAATATTATTGTAATCTTTCCACATAGGTTGAGATGTGAATATATAAATTGAAAGTATATGTATTATGTTTTGATTTGAATCAAAAGAACTTAATTTGTAAAAAAAATTATATAGTAGATCATGTAAAATGTAATTTGAAAAAAGAAACATAGAGATAACCAAAAAAAAAAAAGAAGAAAACATAGAGATAAACAAAGGAAATAAGAGGTTGAACAACAGAAATTTATACTTAGATATATTTTTGAGACACTATAAAACACTCTATCCAGTCTCTCTTCCGAACACACATCAAACGAACCATACTCCACTAATACTTTTTCCTGTCTTTTGGTTATACCTTCCATCACTCCAAATGTATATACCTATCTCAGTCCTATCTTATCTACATCATATTATCTTCAATTATTCATCTCAAATATATTCTACAATAGGCTAAGCAAAAAAAAAACCATATATATATATATTATATAAATATATATATATTTTAGATATCTTAAATTTCTTATATATCAGAAACAACATTATCAGTCATTTTCATATCTGATTTGAAATAATTTATCTCTTTGCGTGTAATTCATCACAAAATTCCATGATTCATTTTGAATCACTCTATCTCCATAAACTCCAAAAATCTGCACCATTTTGTAACAAAGAATTGACTAAGGTTTCATTCTCTAAAAAGCTTATGAGATATTTTAAATTTAAACACATAATATTTATTTATCTAATAGTTTAAATTTCAAATTAGATCTTCATAATATCCTTTTTTATTTTTGAAAAATTTCTCTTTAAGAATATATTTTTTTAATTATGTGACACCAATTGGGAATATGAGAGATAAAAGTTTTTTTTTTGTTAATTACAATAAACATTATTATCTTTAAATAACTGATTTTTGTTTCCGATAGAAATAAACCTAATTTTCCGAAATTTTTAAATAAATGAATAAACAAATTTAAATGATTTTTTATGTCTGTAAAAATTGAGGGTATTTTGATAATTTCAAATATTTAAAAGATTAGTTTTCAAATATTTTAAAAGAGGGGTTAGCTTTCAAATTATTTTTAATTTGTGTAATATTGGTCCAAATTTCCTCTTTCTTTTTTGGGAAAGAAGACAAAAAACAAAAGTAGTTATGAAAATTTATAGGAATATGCTTCATATTCGAAAACACAAATTTTTACTTACAAAATCGATATTATACCATATATAGTACGCATGTGCTGTATCCCAAGTTAGTTACTCAATTCTTTTTTTTTTTGACTGAATTATTGATTTGAGACACTATAAAACACTCTATCCAGCCTCTCTTCCGAACACACATCAAACGAACCATCCTCCACTAATACTTTTTCCTGTCTTTTGGTTATACCTTCCATCACTCCAAATGTATATATCAAGTCCTATCTTATCTACATTATATTATCTTCAATTGTCCATCTCAAATATATTCTACAATATGCTAATATGCTAAGCAAAAAAAAACCTTTTTAAAAATAACATATATCTAAATTTTAGATATCTTAAATTTATTTTATATCAGAAACAACATTATCAATCATTTTCATATTTGATTTGAAATAATTTATCTCTTTTCTTGTAATTCATCACAAAATTCCATGATTTATTTTGAATCACCCAATCTCCATAAACTCTAGAAATCAGCACCATTTTGTAACAAAGAATTGACTAAGGTTTCATTCTCTATAAAGCTTATGAGATATTTTAAATTTAAACACATAATATTTATTTACCTAATCTTTTAAATTTCAAATTAGATTTTCATAATATCCTTTTTAATTTTTGAAAATTTTCTTTTCAATTTTTTTTTTTAAATTATGTGACACCAATTAGGAATATGAGAGATAAAAGTTTATTTTTCCTTTTTTTTAATTACAATAAACATTATTATCTTTAAAATAACTAATTTTTTTCCAATAGAAATAAAATTAATTTTACGGGGAAATTTTTAAATAAATTTAAATAATTTTAAATAATTTTTTTGTCTGAAAAAATTGAGGGTATTTTGGTAATTTCAAATATTTAAAAGATTAGTTTTCAAACATTCTAAAAGAGGGGTTAGTTTTCAAATTATTTTTAATTTGTGTAATATTGGTCCAAATTTTCTCAAAAATATCATGAGTGTTAAGTTCAAACATAACCCCTGTCATGATTTTGATTGCAAACATTTGAAAGAATGTTAGATTATTAGTATACAAAGAATAACTATGTATCAATAATATTCGGATTTAGCCCTTTTTACAAAAGAAAAAAATAATATTCGGAAACTAAACCAAAAATCGTGAAGATGCTACGGAGAATTATGATGCATCCACACAACACAACACAAGAAATTAGGATGTCAAAAATGTGAGAGTAAATTTGATAGTCTTTGAACTTGTTAAATTATTTCGGATGTAGTTATAAATGTGTAACATGTAAAAGTTTTTGACTAAAAGTTTTTGAAATTAGTTGACAACGTTTGGTCAATGTCCATAAATTTTACAGTGAAACCATAAATACTTATAGCTTAGAAGATCGAACAATTGCTAAAAAAAAATTTCCTATCTCATCTTTGGATGAACTCATTAGCTAAAACTTTTGCCTTTTTCTTACTACTCATTCAATTTCTCCCTAAAATTTCCGATTCACCTAAAAGTTTCAGATAATTTCTGATTCATGTAAATTGTTGGAAATATTGTCGAGTACAGTGAGCGACAGCAAACTATATATTTTATATCGAGATAAAGGCAAGTTCACGTAGACAGAAAAACTTTAACCTTCGCTTTCTTTCACATGATCCAATTATAGATGATATATTTGGACGAGAGAATATTAATACATCACTCAATATTAATGAAGAGAAATTAACTAGTGCCAAAACAACTACTGTTTCTTGAGAAGGAGAGGGCCAACGTTATCTCCAGTAGCTTTATTGTGCTTCACATGACTCCCATCACACAGTGGAAATGTTCCCGATCTCCAACACCTAAAATAACATCAATCACAAATTGTAAAACCTAATCAGCAAAGTCACCCAAAAAGATATAGCTAATCCGAAATCTTAAAAATTGTCCTCACGTTTTGTATTTTAAGGATTTGAGTCAGCTATCGGATCACGCGTTTGATTTTTTTTTTTATGAAATTACTATGAGACAGACATACATTTTAAGATTAAGATAAAATAAAATACAGTTTAAATATGTTAAATCGTAATTTATGTAGTAAACGCAATATTTGTAATTGGTGTGATTTGGGGCAATATATCATGTTCGGTTTTAACTTTGAATGTATGTAACTATAGATCGATCACACTTTTTGGTCGTCAATATATTATTCAAAAATGTTGAAAAATCAAAAGAATTTTTTTTGATAAAGTAAACAAATGTTGAAAAATCAAAATCACCGCAATTTGAAAAGAAGGCCTTAGTAAAGCATATGGATTAGTATAATAAAAATTTATTAGCACAAAACTTGAATGATGATGATATAAAATTATAAATATGAAACTGTGCGAATTTATAAGAGGAGCTATGGTCTTATTTTTGTTTTGAGGAAAATGAGAAACCTGCAATAGGGAGTTATGTTTTTGGAAAGCTCGGTGACGACGACGGAGTCAACCACTTTTTCCTCGTTCTTTCTGATCTCCCGATTGATCCCTCCTCCGCCTCCTTCTGCTCTTACCATTCCAACTCTCTGCTGCTTCCTCCCCGTTTCTCCAGTGACTCGCCTCACCGGAAGCTTCCCGGTGTAACATATCCCCGCGCCGAACGTGCTCATGCTCATAGCCATTGGAGACTCTCTTATTTCTCTCTATCAGTGATTTAGTGAAACAGAGGTTTTGTGAAAAGAAGATATGTGAAATGTAAAGAGACAGAGAGCTTGTGGCCGTCACGCTCTCGCTACTAAACTACATCTTCGTAAAAGTGTGTGTATGAGACGTGCGCCACGTCATCTGTACGGTACTTTCAAATTTTCTTTTGGAAAAAACCCCAAAAAATACCTGAACTTATTTATTTTTGGAAGAAAAATACACAGATTTTTCTGAGTCTCCAAATAATACACAAACTATTTATAAGTTCATATTTAATACACAAAGTAATAAATCTGATTAGTTTTACACATCATTTCTGTATAATTATTTTAAAACACGGTTTTACCCTTTAAAAATCATTTTTATTTGTTAAAATAAAAATAATTATAGAAAAAAAAATCAAATTAAAATTCAAATAACTGAACGAGAATTCATGGTGACTTCTTCTCCAAATTTTAATTCCACCTTCATCTATAGTGACTTCTTCTCTTTCTCCAGATTTCAATTCCACCTCCATCTCACCACGTGAACCTCTGCAACTACCGTCTTGAGTCATGACCCCCAATTTCGTCCGAGAAATCTCCACAACTCCACTATGTCTCCTACCTCTTTCGTGCTATTTTTCCATCTGTGGAGCTTTAGATTCAATGTATTATCAGATCTGGAATGGAATAACAAACACAATCCTTTAATTCTCCTGCTTTTGACTTCTGAAATTGGACGGGAAAGAACAAAATACAGCATATGGAACTTTTCAATTGATTTTTTTTCTATAATTATTTTTGTTTTAACAAATAAAAATGATTTTTAAAGGGTAAAACCGTATTTTAAAATAATTATACAGAAATGATGTGTAAAACTAATCAGATTTATTACTTTGTGTATTAAATATGAACTTATAAATAGTTTGTGTATTATTTGGAGACTCAAAAAAATCTGTGTATTTTGCTTCCAAAAATAAATAAGTTCAGGTATTTTTTGGGGTTTTTCCCTTTTCTTTTTACGAAGTTTTGCTTCTTGGGGGTGTGAAAATGGACTTTGAAAACATAAGGATATTTTCAATAAGTTTCATTAATATTAAAGGGCTAATTAGCAAATATTTGTAAATTATGCGCAACTTACTTTCAACACGTCATCTTTTCTTTTTCCTAATTCGTTGTTACTCTCAACGAACGGCTCGAATCTCTTCACGCCGGAGAGCGAGCAAACACAACTGTATCTCGCGACGGAGCGGACAAGTTCTTCCCGATGAGGCTGATAGTACCACTCCGCGGAGTAGTTCAAGGCCGCGGAGGTCTTTTCGTCGGCTCCCTAATTCCTTGTTGTCTCTTCTACTTTCTCCAGCTTTACCTGAAACGACGTTCTCCTCCGGACCCTCCTCCTTCCGATTCCCACCTGGGGGAGTTACCGAGGACATCGTCGCTGTCTAACCTCTTCTCCCGCGGGAGCTCGATGGGACGCGTTCGAATCTCCGCTCGAGCGGTTCCTGTGGCGAAGCCTACCGATTCGACTTATTACATTGGGTTGGAGAGAGTCAAGACGGATCCCTACGATCGGATAAGTAACAAGGAAGGGATTATCCAGCTTGGTTTGGCTGAGAGTACGGTGAGTTTCTGTAAAAATTTCCGATGATGATTTTTCATCTGTTCCATGAGAAATTGATTTGCTTTTTTTTTTTTTTTTTTTTTTTGCGAAATTTGTATTCTAGCTATGCTTTGACTTGCTCCAGAGATGGATGTCTGAGAATTTGATGGAGTCGATGATGATGCAGTCTGATGGTAATGGTGAATTCGATATCAGTAGTATCGCCATGTATCAACCTTTTGAAGGATTGCTGGAACTGAGAGTGGTAAGTGTATACACTCTTGGTGCATTTCTACGTCTATGGCGAAGCTTGGACTGCAAAAAATGCGATGAAATTGGTTTGATTGGTATCTGTTCCTGCCTGGGAAACAAAGATATATCGTTTATAGTTGTAGAAACACTTCAAACTTGTGAATTTAGTTGTTTAGCTTTGCTTGAAGGTTAATCAAATTTCTTTCTCTATTCCTCATTGTTGCTAGGCTTTTGCTGGTTTCATGTCACGAATAATGGGAGGGAATGTGACATTTGACCCTGCAAACATGGTTATAACAGCCGGTGGGACTCCTGCTATCGAAGTATTAGCCTTCTGCTTGGCAGATCATGGAAATGCTCTTCTGATTCCGTCGCCGTATTATCCAGGGTAAGTTTTTTTTTTATCTTTGATTCATCATCCATCAGTTTTTTTTCTCTATCAATGTAAATGTAATATGGCTGAGGAAATTGGAATTTTGCAGCTTTGACAGAGATATTAAGTTCAGGACAGGAGTGGAGCTTATACCAGTGCACTGCCGCAGCTCTGATAACTTCACTGTGACGGTTTCTGCGTTGGAGCAAGCTTTGAATCAAGCTAGGAAACGAGGGTTCAAGGTCTCTGGGATCCTCTTTTCGAACCCGTCGAATCCTGTTGGAAACATAGTGTCAAGAGAGACGCTTAATGATATTCTGAGGTTTGCTCAGGAGAAGAACTTACACGTCATCTCTGACGAAATATTCGCCGGCTCTGTATACGGAGACAAAGCGTTTGTCAGCATGGCGGAGGTCGCTAGCTCCGGGGAGTTCGATAAGAGTAGGGTTCATGTAATCTACGGCTTGTCGAAAGACCTTTCGATTCCAGGTTTTAGAGCTGGAGTCATCTATTCTTTTCACGAGGACGTGGTGAACGCAGCGAAGAAGCTGATGAGATTCTCGTCTGTGCCGGTTCCGGTGCAGAGGATACTTATCTCTCTGCTATCGGATGCAAGATTCATCGAGGAGTACATGGCGGCGCACAGGGGAAGGATCAGAGATAAGCATGCTCGGTTCGTGGAAGGTTTGAGAGGACTAGGGATTCCGTGTGCTGAGAGTTGCGGCGGGTTGTATTGTTGGGTTGATATGAGGAGTTTGTTGACGTGTTACAGCGAGAAAGGAGAAGTGGACTTGTTTGAGAAGCTACTGAGTGTTGCGAAGATCAATGCGACTCCAGGAACGGCTTGTTATTGTATTGAACCGGGTTGGTTCAGGTGTTGTTTTACGGCTTTAGCCGATGAAGATATTCCTGTGGTCATGGAACGGATCAGACGCCTTGCTGAATCATCGAGGTGATCTTGAGGTTTAATCGATATATATTATTCTTTTGGCAAGTTGTTAGAGGTTTGAGGAAGATTAGGAAAGAATTAGAAGATGTAATTTTATCCTTTTGCAGCAGAAAGAGTTTGGTATTTTGTACAACACGAGTTTCTTCTTCTATGAAAAGAGAATGGCTTGTCGAAACTTTTTGCAAATTGTTAGGACCTTTTGTAAGAGTTTGCAGGAGATAACGTTGATGTCATAATTACAAGTATATATAACGAAAACATTGTACACCGATAAACTCGACGAGGAGGAACGCGTTTATTACTGTATTACTGTATTTCTGGTAGATAATTTACCAGAGGTCGAAAACAAAATCAGGAGTAGATAACCAAAGTATTTTTATATATCAGTCATGACCATACTATGGCTGAGTTTAGAATGTTTTAACCTAAAAGAACTTTTTTTTTTTTTTTTTAAGTCTTCAAAATTTTACAAGTATATTGTTTAAATATACCCAACACAGCCCAAATTCATTACATTTTCATACTAGGTTTATATAAAACCTTGTTAACACAGCCCATATTTATTGTTTTTACGGATATCCGGATTTTCGGGTATCCGAAAATCTTCGGATCGGATCGGATCGGAAAATCAGTTATCCAGATCAGACGGATCGGATCACGGATCACGGATAATTTCCGGATATCCGCTCCGTGCCCAGGGCTACCTCTAGTGACCAATCTTTCAGCTACAGGAATAGCTCGGCAAAGCATTTTCCACAAGAAAGCTTGAATCCTTGGGTCTATCTTCAATTCCCAAATTTGCTGTCTTAGAGGATTTAGAGAAGGTTCCATAGCCGCTTGAGCCAGGATCTCCCCTTTATTGAGTAAGTTGACATGCCAGCCAATAACCAGATTTAACAGAATAAAACCCGTTTTTATTTGCCTTCCAAACGAAAAAATCCTCTTTTGTCGTAACTGATTGGTGAGCCAGAATTCTTTGAACATCCTCTGGATAGAACAACTCATCCAAAATAGCTCTGTTCCACCTCCTACTCTCCATATCTATTAAATCCTTCATCAGGAGATCAATATTTACAGTCGGGTTTTCATCAGAGGCATCCGCAACCCATTGTCTTCAATCCACAGCTCACACTATACCTTTATGGACGCTCCATTGCCCACACGTTTCTCAAGACCTTCGCTCAACAAATCTTTCCCAAAGGAAACACTTCTACAACCAAAAGAGGGTCAATTACCTAGGCCTGCTTCCAAGAAATCTCCTTTAGGGAAGTACCTGCTCTTTAACAATCTTGAAAGTAAGCAGTTAGGGAAATGTAACACCCTCCAAGCTTGTTTGGCAAGAAGCGCTTGATTGAAGCGCATCAACTTTATATATATAGATACCTATTTTTCCATGTTGTCAATTTCAGTATATTTCATTGAGTAAATAAATAGTTGCTTGTCGAAACAAACTTTTTTTTTTGTTCTTAACATTTTCATACCCAAAAAACAAAGTTTATGTAGTCGTAGTCAACCCACACAAGTATAGGTTTAATGAATAGACCCTCAAAACCGGCTGGTTAAACAAAAATCCAGTGCTTGATCCGATCTGTTCCGGTTACTTTGCAAATTGAACCGTTTCCGTTTCTCGGCGGCGTCTTCACCTGTGACGACGACAGCTCAAGTTTCCAACTTTTATTTCTCTTTCTTCTTCTTCTTCTTTCTCGAATCTTCGCCGGATCTCCCTCTCCCAGTATATAATCTTCTCGCTGGAAATTTCTCCACCAATCTTCCCGTTTCTCTCGAAAAATTTCCATTGCTCCGTTTCCAGCAATGTACAGAAGAGCCAAACTCGTTTTCGATTCCCTGCGACGTAATATAAACCCGAAGGTAATTCATCGATTTCATGTTCCCTCGAGAATCAATCCATCAGTGTCTTCTCACCCCGCAGCTAAGTTTTCTGGCTTCTCCTCAATTGCTTCGCGCGAACTAGGTTTAGGATCATTTGGGAAAACGAACAATCCGTTTCTGAGCCAAGCCAAGAGAAATTACTACGTCGATCGTTACCAGGTAAGTCATTTCAAGCCGCGCGGACCCAGACGGTGGACCCAAAACCCAAGGACGGTGTTGACGGTGGTGCTGATCGGTTCCGGAGCTCTGCTCACTCTGTATTTCGGGAACTTAGAGACGGTTCCGTACACAAAGCGAACGCATTTCGTTCTCCTGTCGAAATCCATGGAGAAGCGAATAGGGGAAACCCAATTCGAGCAGATAAAGAAAACTTACAAAGGGAAAGTCCTCCCTGCGATTCATCCCGAGAGCATTAGAGTTAGATTGATAGCTAAAGAGGTGATCGATTCGTTGCAGAGAGGGTTAAGCCACGAGCGTGCGTGGGGTGAGTTAGGTTATGCTTCAATGGATAGTACTATGAGAGGTAGTGATACGGGTGTGAAGGAGGTGGAAATGGCTCTGAGTGGTGATGGTGGTGAAGAGACGATGAGTGGAATGAAATGGTCTAAAGATGATGAGATTCTTGATGACAAATGGATTCAACAGAGTAGGAAGAAAGATACGCAGGCAGCGAGCTCTCACCTGGAAGGGATAAACTGGGAGGTGATTGTGGTCAACGACCCTATGGTTAACGCCTTTTGCTTGCCCGCTGGGAAGATTGTGGTCTTCACTGGGTTGCTTAACCATTTCAAGTCTGATGCTGAAGTTGCTACTGTCATTGGTCATGAGGTAACATAAACCTTTGATGTTTCTGTGATGCTGCTTGCTTTTGGAGCCAAAGCTGAGTTTTTTCTTCTTTCTGATTGTTATGTTATTTGGATTAGGTTGGTCATGCGGTGGCACGACATGTAGCGGAAGGAATAACAAAGAACTTATGGCTGGCTATACTTCAGCTGGTGCTTTATCAGTTTGTCATGCCAGATCTTGTGAACACCATGTCCGCTCTTTTCTTGAGGCTTCCCTTCTCCAGAAAGTACGTCTTCTTCCTCTCTTCCTATCACCATTTTTTCTTTGCTTTTAATACAATAAGCTCTTCTGTTTTTAAGGTACACTTAGATTTCAAAATCTTTTGCAATTGTTGAGAAACAAAAGTTCAAAGATCTTGATAATTTGTGAAGTAATCACCTAGTGAACCATCAGAAGCTGTTGGTATAGTTACTAGTTAGGTATGGTAGGAAAAGTGAACAAGAAAGGTATGTGGGTTCATTTCTCACATTCTTTCTGGAACGAAGAAGAAAATGGAAGTTTGTGTGGAAGAAAAACAAGTTGTGATGGATACTTGTGTGTGTGTTACATGACAGGATGGAGATAGAAGCAGACTACATCGGTTTGCTATTGCTTGCATCAGCAGGATATGACCCAAGAGTAGCTCCCAAAGTGTATGAGAAGCTGGGAAAGCTTGGAGGAGACGTGGCGCTTGGGGAATATTTATCTACGCATCCCTCGGGAAAGAAGAGATCACAGCTTTTGGCTCAAGCCAATGTGATGGAAGAAGCACTAATGATCTACAGAGAAGTCCAATCAGGTCGTCCTGGCGTTGAAGGCTTTCTTTAGCTCCCTCCTTTCTCATTCTCATCTTGTTCGTCTTGAGTCTGTACAAAATTGACTCTCCACATTCCTTTTATGTTTTTCATAGAAGAAGAAGAATGGGCTCAATTTATCTATAATCCAGACCCATTATTGATATTGTAATGTTTTTGATCAAATTGTTATTTATAGAATTACCTTAAGGTTTTAAAAACAATTGTAAATTTGACAATACTATGAGAATTCTACAGTATAAAAAGTTGTATTGTTGAAAACGTAACATTTTTTTGGTCTAAAAATGGTAATTCTAAACAAAAGAAATTAATAAGTGTTATAATGAACAACATCAACTTTTTGGATGTGTTATTTATCATCTTGCCATGCTATGTGTGTTAGTACGTTACTATCGCTATTTCGTATCATAAGAATGATTCCCAGACATATAAATTGGATATTTTGATCAAATATATAAATGAGGTGGTGGTGGTGGGATCATACAAGTCTATGTTCGAATTTACTGATATTGAATATTTTCAGGATACATATCTATCAATTTAACGAATCGATTTGAATTTTTTTCGGAAATATCAAGATGAAGCCACTTCTTGCTTCTTTTGGCATATCTTTAGAGATAGAGAGAGTGGGCCATTGAGGTTTAAATGTATTTTATAAATGTTGTAATAGACCGTTGAGCTGAATCAATGATATTCCCAGTAAATTCAATTCCCATAGAAAGAGAGAGAGATAGAGAGGACTATTAAGCCAACAAATTATTGTGGCTTTTAGTACGAGGACCAAACAAAACTTTTGACTAATAAAAATAGCATCACTATACACTTATGATATTCTATAGATTTTATCATTGGTGTGTTCTTAGATATTGTTAATCTTCACATCATGCTTTTTTTTCTTGGTAATAATGATTCGAGTTTGGGCTTTTTCACAGTTTCAATACGGCAACACGGATCCACCGTCGTTTGTATACAAAGGAGGTACGAATGATTCAGTCTCTACCAAAGAGAATCTTACATAACTTTTGTCTTAAAATGACTTTTCTATGATTTTGAATACATATACTTGTTTTTATTCGCTCTCTTCACCTCTACCAAAGCAAAATCAAAAGGCTTGATGTGACTTATTTTGTTTTCTATGTAAAAGAAAAAAATAGATAATAACTCAATGAATATATTCTCGTAAAGTCCAAGAACTGGCTTAAAACTTTGCAAGTAATCTTTAACACTCATATTAACATTAACCTCAAGTTTACTCAAGTTAATAAGAAAGGGTGGTAAAACATGTAAAAACTACTCAACCAAAGCATAATAATAAACTAACTAAGTAAGCATTAAAAAAAATCGATTTTCGAGCAGATGAGCCATAAATTCCAAAACCTAACGGTACCATATGCCATTACAAGTAGCAGAAAGAGAAGCCATGAGCTCTCATTGATGACTCTCTCTGCCTATTACCAACCACTTTTTTCTCAGTAATTATGCTCACAGAGCATCTATGAAACCACCTCTCTACCTCCACCTTTATTACTTCCTCCAAAGTAACAACTGACTCTTTATCTCTTCTTCTCCTACAAAGAGAGATAGAGAGAGATAAAATATCCTTAAACCTTCTTCTTTCTCAACAATGGCTGACAAAAACTCACTACAAAAATGCTTCCTTTTCATCATCTTATCCATCAATCTCATGTTTCTCCAAGCAGAAACCGCTCAGAGGAAGACTTACGTTGTCCATATGGATAAATCTGCCATGCCTTTACCTTACACTAATCACCTACAATGGTACTCTTCCAAGATAAGCTCTGTAACAGATCCCAAATCACAAGAAGAAGAAGGTAACAGAATACTCTACACTTACCAGACCGCGTTTCACGGATTAGCTGCTCAGCTTACAGAACAAGAAGCAGAGAGGCTCGAGGAAGAAGCTGGCGTTGTAGCTGTGATCCCTGAGACAAGGTACGAGCTTCACACCACAAGAAGTCCAACCTTTCTTGGTTTAGAGAGACAAGAGAGCGAGAGAGTTTGGTCTGAGAGAGTCACTGACCATGATGTGGTGGTTGGTGTTTTAGACACTGGGATCTGGCCTGAAAGCGAGAGCTTCAACGACACAGGCATGTCCCCTGTTCCTTCCACCTGGAGAGGAGCTTGTGAAACCGGTAAAAGGTTCTTGAAACGCAACTGCAACAAGAAAATCGTCGGCGCTAGAGCTTTCTACAGAGGATACGAAGCTGCAACAGGGAAGATCGACGAAGAGCTTGAATACAGATCGCCGAGAGACAAAGACGGCCACGGGACACACACTGCAGCCACAGTAGCTGGCTCACCTGTAAGAGGAGCAAATCTTTTAGGATTCGCTTATGGCACAGCTCGAGGGATGGCTCCAAGGGCAAGAGTCGCTGCTTACAAAGTCTGTTGGGTCGGAGGATGTTTCAGCTCTGACATACTATCAGCTGTTGATCAAGCCGTTGCTGATGGAGTCCACGTCCTCTCTATATCTCTAGGTGGTGGGATCTCAACTTATTCAAGAGACAGTTTGGCTATAGCAACGTTCGGAGCCATGGAGATGGGAGTTTTCGTCTCGTGTTCTGCTGGTAACGGAGGTCCTGATCCGGTTAGCCTCACGAATGTTTCTCCATGGATCACAACGGTTGGTGCAAGCACAATGGACAGAGACTTCCCAGCGACAGTGAAGATAGGAACTATGAGAGCTTTTAAAGGAGTGTCTTTATACAAAGGCAGAGCAGTTTTGTCCAAGAACAAACAGTATCCTCTTGTTTACTTAGGAAGGAACGCGAGCAGCCCTGATCCGACATCGTTCTGTCTAGACGGAGCTCTTGACAGGCGCAATGTAGCGGGAAAGATCGTGATCTGCGACCGAGGCGTCACTCCACGTGTGCAAAAGGGTCAGGTTGTGAAAAGAGCTGGAGGAATAGGGATGATACTAACCAACACGGCGACAAACGGCGAAGAGCTTGTTGCAGACTCTCATCTGCTTCCAACAGTTGCAGTGGGAGAGAAAGAAGGTAAGCTGATCAAAGAGTACGCAATGTCGACGAGCAAGAAAGCAACAGCGACTCTAGAGATTCTTGGAACAAGAATCGGAATCAAACCATCTCCTGTTGTAGCAGCGTTCTCTTCAAGAGGTCCCAACTTCTTGTCCCTAGAGATCTTGAAACCTGACTTGCTCGCTCCTGGAGTGAACATTCTCGCAGCTTGGAGCGGAGACATGGCGCCGTCGAGTTTATCATCCGACACAAGGAGAGTCAAGTTCAACATCTTATCGGGAACTTCAATGTCGTGTCCTCATGTAAGCGGCGTAGCTGCATTGATCAGAGCAAGACATCCAGATTGGAGTCCCTCAGCGATCAAATCAGCTCTCATGACAACAGCTTACGTACATGACAACACGTATAAGCCTCTCTCAGATGCATCAGGAGCAACTCCTTCGTCTCCGTATGATCACGGAGCTGGACATATAGATCCTCTGAAAGCCATGGATCCTGGTTTGGTCTACGACATTGGACCTCAGGACTATTTCGACTTCCTCTGCACTCAAGATCTAAGCCCTTCACAGCTTAAGGTGTTCACAAAGCGTTCAAACAGATCTTGCAAGAACAGTCTCGGTAATAACCCGGGAAACTTGAATTACCCGGCCATCTCTGCTTTGTTCCCTGAGAACACACGTGTTAAAGCTATGACGCTTAAGAGAACAGTGACCAATGTTGGTCCTCGTGTTTCGAGCTACAGGGTCTCTGTCTCTCCTTTTAAAGGCGCGTCTGTTACTGTCCAGCCGAGAACACTCAACTTTACTAGGAAACATGAGAAGCTTTCGTATAGTGTTACTTTCAGGACCAAGTTGAGGATGAAGAGGCCTGAGTTTGGTGGTCTTTTGTGGAAGAGCGCTACGCATAGAGTTCGTAGTCCGGTTGTAATCACATGGTTGCCTCCTATGTAGAGAACAAGAAACCACTTGTGAGTGAGGTTTGAGCGATTCTTAATGGTTTTAGTTCCGTTAAATAAAAATGTTCTCATGTAATGAGAGAGCTCTTTGAAACACCCCTAGATCAATGCAACGAATTGTGTTCTTTTTACTTCGTATCGGTTTCTTGTTTAGTCTCAATGAATCTTATATGCAAAACCAATTAGATTTAGATCATGTTCTTGGGCCAAGTTAAAATCAAAGACGAAATAGTAGAAATATCATAGACAAGTTGACTATGAAACGCACCTGTAGATTCGAGGGATCTTCGGGGTTCTACTTCTACGGCGAAGATGGGGACTAGTCCGTCGTAGAAGATACTTTCCGGCGGCGAGGTTGAGGAGGAGATGGGTCAGAGTTGACTCTTGCAATACTAAACAAAACTTATGGGCTTTTTCATCATTGAGAATTTGAGGTGGGTCGTTGATTCATGGGCCCAAGAACGCTAACTTGGGGCTGACGTTAATATAACATATATATATATAATTTACAAAAAACAACAAAATTGGAAAAAAAGAAAAGATTTTCGTGATTTTTTTTGATAAAAAAAAAAAGATTTTCGTGATGCCATAACTTAATACTAATATTTTTTTAATTATTTTTACCTAATGTTCCTATATTTTAATACTATTTTTTCCTTTTTATCTAAAAAGATCAAATGGTTTACTATTAAGTTGAGATTTAGGAGTTGATCTTTAAATTCGAAAAAAAATAATACTTTCTCCATTTCATATTAATTGTCGTTTCTAGAAATGTATATGAAATATATCTGGATGTGTTTTAAGTTAAATACATTCAAATATATTTATAAAAATAACAACTAATATGAAACAAAGGGAGTAAAAACTAGGGGAAAACGCACATTTTATTCCTGAACTATATGAAATTAAACATTTTATTCTCCAACTTTTGATTGCACAAATAATTCCTGAAAGTATTGTTGACTTTACCAAATCGAGTTTCAATTAGTGAACCATTAACATGGAAATGGATTTCATTAAATTTGTAACATTATCCGTCGGGAGTTTCTGTTCCAAACTCAAAATTTCCAAACTTAAAAAACCTTAAGGGAATTTTGGGCAAACTTCGACGATTTTTAGCAAATTCAAACATATTTTAGCAATTGTATCAATTCAAAATTTAAACTCCGAAATTGGTTGAAAATTGCAAAACAAATATGGAGAAAGCCGGAAATTCCCTTAAGGTTTTTAAGTTTGGAAATTTTGAGTTTGGAACTGAAAATCCCAACAGATAATGTTACAAATTTAACGAAATTCATTTTCATATTAATGATTGACTAATTGAAACCTGATTTAGTATAGAAAACAATATTTTCAGAAATTATTTGTGCATTCAAAAGTTGGAGAATAAAACGTTCAATTTCATATAGTTCAGGAATAAAATGTGCATTTTTCCTGACCGCTAATAATATTAGAGAAGATAGTGTCAATTCATAAAAGTTACTCTAGTTACTAGAGATCACAATATTAAACTGACTTAGGCTAAGAGTGAAAGTAATATTTTGTCAGCAAAATTTTAAGTTTATGGTCATGCCGGCGCCGTACATGTTTCGTTCCAAGTTGTGCTTTCAAGACACTGACTCTTGTGGATAAAAAAAGTCGGTTAAAAACCATGAATCCAAATTCCAAACTATGTACTTACCTATATTCTAAGAGAGTATGACAAAAGCATTACTTAGAAAAATTGGAAAGTAGATAATACTTAAAAGAGCGCCCAAAATGAGTTTTTAAAAACCAAACTTCATAAATGGTATTTATATTGCTTGAAAACGATAATGTTTACAGCTAGAATGCTCGATTGATATGCTTTGACATAAAATTGGTTCACAAAAAATTGAGGTTGTTTTGAGAGACGACAAAATTCTCAATCTACGTATTTGTCCTATAAGCAAAAGCCGTAGAATAAATATGACAAAGTTTGGAGTAAGTGAATAGTGAAGATGGAAACAAAGTTAAAGGGAGCTTCGAGTAACTTCTATTTTTAGAAAATACAAAAGAGAAACAAGGAGATGTGTGATGCAAAAACCGGTAAGTCTATTGCCCCTTGGTTTCCACTTAGGGTTGGACGGTGAGTTGCAGTTTAGAAAGTTGCAATACGACCACGTGGATTACATGTTTTTCAGATAAGTTTCTCATTTCCCCCTCCTAGATTTAGTGTGTTTAAATATACGTTTGTAAAATTGTACTGTTTAAGGCATGTAAATTGTTGACTTTCATATGAAAAAAAAACAAACGATTTATCAGAAAAATACAGAACTTACATATATAGCTTCTGTAAAGTATATGGAAGAACATATAAACCGATTGTTTTTCTCTTTTTGGCCAGATTCAAATCCTACATCATTAAGAACTAAAAGTACATCACTATAAGTAAAACTATTCCAGCTAATCATCAATTATATTACTAACCAAAAAAGTTATATTACTAATTAATCACTAAATTAACCTATACTTCCTCCATTCCAGATAATTTTAAGATGTTCTAAGATGTACATAGTTATTGAGAAACAATAATTATCTTTACTTTTTGTTACTTTTTAATTTAATACTCAAAAATTTTAATTTTTATCATACAAAAATTATCTTTCCAATATTAATTGTTGCTTTTAAAAGATTAAATGCATTTAATATAGTTTAAAACATCATATATTTTGGAACAAATAAAAAATCTAAAAAATCATATATTTTAGAATAGAGAGTATAATGCATTCGAGACTTTTGCATCAAGAATATTAAGTTTTTTTGGATATTTTTCTCTCTTCCATTAAACAAGTTAGACAAATAATTTTAACGATCTATGTTTATTTTTTCTTAAAACAACATTTACAGTTTTTATCTTTAAATAACAAATTCTTAGAAGGACATTTAATCGTGTAGGCAGTTAACTTATACATAGATTAAAATTTAAAATAGAAGACTAGTGTGTTTTGTGAATTATTGAGATCTTGAACTCATATTAATTAGGCAGTTAACTTAAATTCCCTTGATTTCAAATTAATTGTCCTTTGCAGAAATGTATACAGATGTATTTAACTCAAAATACTTCTAATACATTTCATATACATTTATACAAATGACGACTAATAAAAACGGAGGGAATACATACATTAAAATAGAAGGCTAGTCTGTTTTGTGAATTATTGATATCTTAGACTCATATTAATTAGCCTTAAAATAACAAATGTTAGGATTGATCCGCAACACACTTTAAAATCAGCATTTCTAACGAAGTTGTGAATATTTACGACATTTCTCGTAACTATTGAGTAATAAAAAAAATCATGACATGATTCCTTTGATCTTAAGTACTTATAAATTACTTGGTTAAAAAATCAATAAATTCTGTTAGAATAAAATATATATATCGCCGTTTTTCTTCCTTTGAAGGAAACCAATTAAGAATAAAAGGCAATATGGCCTTGATGGAACTAAACTGGCATAGCTACGCGGCTACGCCACGTGTGTGCTTGGTACAAGTCGCACAACCTGAGGAATCGAGAAGTTGTAGATGATCTCACCATGTGTAGCACCGAAACAGAGTGACGAGTGAGTGAGGGTTCATCAACTTTTTTTTCTTTCTCCGATGATATCTCCAACTTTATGATTTATCCAATGATTTCGTTTTCAGTAATAATTTTTTGTTAAATGATATTTACTCGTCGATCTTTTACATGTTGATTCATTAACATTGCGTTCGTCTCAAGTTAGTTGCAAGACACGAAAGATAACCAAAAATTGGGTTGTTTTTCTCTCGTTCTTCGGCCCGAGTATAATATATCCATGCATGCCTGACGTACGTTGTTTCTCAGCTTAGTCGGTTGATAAAGGTACTATTTTCCTTTGACATCATTAAAATTACCGGATTTTAGTTTTTTTTTCGATGGTTAGGATTTGTAATTGATATTAGTGCGAATTTTATTCTAAACACTTGAAAAATAAGAATTGTGAGCGATTTAAATATACATATTTTTAATTATTTCAAAGAAATTTTTATATTTCATTAGTTAATTACTTACAAGTTATGTCATTTTAACCAATAACAAATATTTTCTGTTGATTTTATTCATTAAATAATCATAGAAAACTTTTTTTATTGAAAGAAAAAGATAATCTTACATTACTTTTGTATTAAACGTTAAGTATATGACCAACAGTGAGTTGGTCTAATGGTTAAACTTGTTGGTTACCGAAAACTTTTGAATCTTGAAGTCACGGGTTTGAATGTTTGATTCTCGTTAAAAAATGTCTACTTTTCAAATAAGTGTTATATACTTATTTTACATGGTTTTGTTGCCTTGTCTTGGAAGAATGTACGATATTTTACTAATCATTACCGAAAAAAAAGTATAGAAACTGTTAGTTTTAATTGGTTAATTGCTAAAATATTTCATAAGTAAAAACTACTTAAATTAGTAGTTTACTACTACTATTGTTCTATCAAAGATCAAATCAAATAAAACTCAAAACAAGATGTCGTTTAAGAAAACCGAAGGCGTCTCCACGTGGACAACAACTTAACACCTGAGCCTAACACGCGAATGGATCTAAAAACTGACACGTGTGCACTAATTCCTCGTAAGCTCTCATTTTCAAAGTCGAGTCTCTCTCACTCTCTCTCTCTCTCGCGTCCCCATGTATATATAAAGCGGTGCTCAGTAATCAACAGAAGACGAATCGTCCTTTCGTCGAGAATCGAGATCACATTTTCTTCGATGACCGAAATTTACAGAACAATTTCCACCGGACGAAGAGACGACGTTTCGCCGACTAAATGCCGTGAGCGCCGTCGACGGAGAATCGAGATGCGGAGGCAAGCGGCAGTTTTCGGCGATCCCACTTTCCCGTCATCATCGTCTAGGAATCGAGATCGGACGGACCAGGAGGTTTTCTCAAACTTCGTTCCATTGAAGAAACAGGCACGGAGGTCGGAGATCGGCGGTCTTCCCGGAGATATCGGAGGTTTCTTATCGTCTCCGGCTTCTTCCCACCGGAAATCTGAAAATCCAAACCGGAAGGTAGAAGAAACGGAAAATGAGCCGATGTACGGAATCGTTTCCGTGATGGGAAGATCCCGTAAGATGGAAGATACGGTTACTGTTAAACCGAGTTTATCTCGACCGGAGATTAACCGGCAAAAACCGGTTCATTTCTTCGCCGTATACGATGGCCATGGCGGTTCTCAGGTAAAAAAAATTTAAACATTTAAATTTCCGATGCTAACCGAAACAATAATAATTTAATTAAGGGTGCTTTGGTCATTTAACTAGAGTGACGTGTTAAACAGGTGTCAACACTGTGCAGCACGACGATGCACACGTTAGTGAAGGAGGAGCTGGAGCAACCAGAGGAGGAAGCCGAAGAAGGAAACGAAAACGACGACGTCGTGGAGAGGAAATGGCGGGGAGTGATGAAACGGAGTTTCGAGAGGATGGATGAGCTGGCGACGAGCACGTGCGTCTGCGGAACCGCCGTGTCGCTGTGCAAGTGCGATCCGAGGGAAGCTGCGATTTCTGGTTCCACGGCGGTGACGGCGGTTCTGACGCAAGAGCATATAGTCGTAGCGAATACTGGTGACTCACGCGCGGTGTTGTGTCGAAGTGGAATGGCTATTCCTTTGAGTGATGATCATAAGGTGGTTTTTTAGTAGTAGTAGTGTTACTCTGTTTTAGGCTCGTAACAGAGCTTTGTGACTCATAATTGGGTTTTGGTGCAGCCGGATAGACCAGACGAGCGAGCGAGGATCGAAGCAGCTGGTGGTCGGGTTTTAGTAGTGGACGGAGCTAGGGTCGAAGGGATTCTAGCCACGTCAAGGGCCATAGGTAAAAAAAGAGGTTACGTCTTTTGAAATGATGATTTTGAAAGTTATGAGTAAATACTCAGTAGTCCAAGTTGTTGCTAAAGTTGTGTTACATTTCATGGAGCAGGGGATAGGTATTTAAAACCAATAGTAGCATGGGAACCAGAAGTAACATTCATGAGAAGAGAAACAGGAGATGAATGCTTAATATTAGCGAGCGATGGGCTTTGGGACGTGCTCTCGAGTCAGCTAGCTTGCGACATAGCTAGGTTTTGTCTACGTGAGGATACTCCTTCGAGCCTTGATTTGAACAGAACGGCTCAAGAAGACGACAACGGAGGAGGGGGAGGATCATCATCAGAACAAAATCCTTCCAGGAGTGTATTGGCTGCAACGTTGCTTACACGGTTGGCTTTGGGTAGACAAAGCAGTGACAATATAAGTGTGGTTGTCGTTGATCTCAAGAATAGCTCTCGATAACACTGGTTTTTGGATGCCAAAGAATAAGAGAATGTTTATTTAGCAATGAGCCTTGGTTTGTTATAAGGGTTTTGGCGCTTGTCTCTTTGGTTTTGTTATGGATTGGGTTTTTTCAAGAACATTAACAACAGCGAATGTAGTAAAAACTAAGAAAGAAAAAGAGTGGTTATGTGGTTTGGACATTGGGCTATAAAGGTTATATGGTAGTTTTGGCAATTTTAAATTTGAATATAGGTGTTGTCTAATTGTGTTTTGTGCGACTATTTTTAAGTTATTAGCTGATAATTAAGTTGGCATCTACGGATGCTAAAATACATAATAAAAAAAAGAAGTTTATTGTGTTGGTTCTTTTAAAGACTTTCGGTACCTTGATACACATGAAATGTTTTTAAAGGATGGGTTTATAAACAAATTATAATGGTGTGCTAATTCATATCTTAATGCTATATACTGTCTAATTCAAACTCGTATTGGTTAATATATACTATCTCGTGACGGTAATAGTTTACTATTCTGATGGGAGCATATAAGGTTTTATATAGCATAGGAGCAGCAATACAAGCCGTAATCATTTACAGTTGGGATTTCGACCAGGACCACCGTAATAAAAAGAAAGTTCCCCATACAAGATGATTGCCAAGATCGACATTGTAACAACTCTTTTGTTGTATTACAGGATATGCGCCTACTGGTTTGTTTTTTTTTTTTTTTTTTTTTTTTTTTTTTTTTTGTCATCTTTTGTGAGCCATAATAGACCGGTCCAAGGACCTATAATCCTCCCAATAAAGAAATTAATTCCACATGGGGTTAGGTGGAGTCGAACTCCAGATGAGATAGATGCAGAGGTGTGCAACCACTGGGCCACTTGCTCATTTCCATATGCGCCTACTGGTTTTTGCGGAAGTTCATATTATTTTTTTCAGGTTTAACGTCATTTTTAAAGTGATTTTAATAACTTGGAGTCATTTGCTAAAGTAATTTAACATTCAATAACGTTAATTTTATTAGAGTCACTTTAAAAAACATACTAACTGGAGTTACTTTAAAAAATCACATTAACTTTAATGTTACTTAAATTATGTTACTTCTTTATGACTAAGTAAAACATCACATTAAATTTAAGGTTACTTCTCTATAACAAAAGATTCAACTCAAGTAAAATTATTTTTCAAGAAGGTTAAATAACGTTAAAGTTGTTCTATACTTAAAATCAAACTGAAACCCATAAATGAACTAAACCTATTTTATATAGTAAGAGTCAACAAATAGTTGTCATGAACATACAATATCTTTTCTGTGTATGATGTACATACAAATTTGGTATAAGTATTCACCAATTCTTCTTGAAGAAACATTTTCATGTCCTGAAATTTGACCTGAAATAAGCAACCAAACACAACCAAATTGACTTAAAATCAGAACAGAACAATATTTATTAAAAAAAGAATATAACCTAAGTGTTTTGATTGTGAACAAAACCGTAAAGCTACCAAACAATGCTTCATTCATCAGTTTATGTAATCAACAAAACTCTCTAGTCCATAAAACTCTCTAGCTAATTCATCAGATAACCTAACTGTTGAGCTATTGTTCTTTGTAACATTATCCTAAAGCAAATTCAGAGATTAAGATATAGAAACAAAAGAAAAGTAACATACCAGTTTCAAGAGAATAAGCAATCCAAATTCAAATTCTAGTCTTTGAAATGTCACTTCCCTAAAAGTATTAAGTTTGAGTATTAAGCACAAGATACATATACAGTAAAACCTCTATAAAACAATAATGTTGGGACTTTGAAATTTTATTATCTTATAGAGTTATTATTTTATCGATAAAACAATAATTATTATTTTATCTATAAAACAATAATTATTATTTATAGAAATATTCTATCAAAAACAAGAAACTTTATAGAAATATATTTTTTCAGATTTTTTATTCAAATTTTCCTTATACTTTGTTATTTACATATTTCATGCTCAGAAGTTCAAAGTCTATAAGAAATTATGTCTACTGTTCTTAATGGTGAAGATGAAGTTGAAGATGATGAGGAAGGACATGTGCAAGTAGTTACACGTAAGGATGCAATTGTGGCTTCGAGAACTCTTCACAACTTTTGGCTGCATGTTGAGAATACACCTCCAGAAATTGTAGATGCAATAAGAAAAATTCGAGATGAGCTCCAACGAATCCAATTTTCAGAAAAGACAAACTACATTGGAGTCATATTTTACTAAATTGTCTTAGATATATATGCATTAGTTTTATAATTATTATCTTAGCTTATTGTTGGGACTATATTTTTACATAGGAGTTTCAAAAATATTATTGTCTTATCATCTTATCGCATTATGCTATTTTTTACACTGGCCCGAGTTGGGACCGGAGAAAAATATTATCTTATAGTGTTTATTGTTTTATCGAGTATTGTTTTATAGATTCTACTGTACAAAGTTTGAGTATTAAGCAGAAGATACATATACAAGTTTAAGTATTTTTTGTAACCTGATCACTGTTGATACTAGATGATTGATGAAGATTTGCTTTAAGCTTTTTGTTCTTATATCTTGCACTCACCTGTAAAAACAAAATCATTACGCCAGTGCAATGTTAACATGCAAATGAACCAAAGATCACAAGGAAATAACCTGGAACTGCTCAACAAGTTTACAAACAGCATTAATCACAATATTTAGTTTCTCTTCAAAATCTTTCAGTTGGGCCTTCAAATGTATCATCTCAGCAGTAGAGGAAGTGCCTTCCAGATTAGTCATGGTTTATAGTTTTTCTTCAAGATCTTTAAGCCGAGTCTTCAAATGTACTATCTCAGCAGTACACGAGGTGCTTTCAAAATTTGAAAAATATTTGGAAGGTGTGGGGCCACGTCCTACACATCGAACTCCTCCCAGATTCTCAGGACCAAACACTTGTTCATATGCATCATGTGCTTCACCTTAAATGGAACCTTCAGTCATTACTTGTTTCAGCTTATCCTACAAATGATCATATAACGTAAAAACTTACAAGAAAGAAAGAAAACTGTTGTTTTCAAGAACTTATGATATCTAAACATGCAGTGGTGTTCACAAAGACAAAAAAAACTGACCACAGAGATTCTTGCTTCGTCACAGATAAAACTTCCATCTGATCTAGAACCTGATGCATCATGTGCTTCACCTTGAATGGAACCTTCAATCATTACTTGTTTCAGCTTATCCTACAAATGATCATATAACGTAAAAACTTACAAGAAAGAAAGAAAACTGTTGTTTTCAAGAACTTATGATATTTAAACATGCAGTGGTGTTCACAAAGACAAAAAAAACTGACCACAAAGATTCTTGCTTCGTCACAGATAAAACTTCCATGTGATCTAGAACCTGATGCAATAAAAAGTTCACTTCGATTTGGTTCTCTACCAGTTTTCTCTTCCTAACAAATAAATATATGTATGCAATGTTTTTCAGCAAAATAAAAAAATCCACAAGTACTCTTTTTCACTAAACTTTGTAAGTATAACTTTACAATCTCATATGCCATTTTCGCTACTCTTTTTTCCAAGTGCATGTGGTATCTTAAGTTCGCTTCAACTTTTAATATTAGGCCCTCTCATTTTTTGTAACTAGGGATTAAAGCTCCGCGCAAGCGCGGGGCTGTTTGCCACAATTTTTCTGTTTGATTTTATTTATATTTATTGATTTGAAATTTTGAATTATGATACTTAAATGTTAACTTTCATGTTTTGATTATATTTTGAGTTCATCCAACAATTAACACTAACAATATGATCAATTGTTTTTTTTTATTAAGATATAACACCTTACTTCATCTCGAGTTTTTTATTTCTAAAATTTAATATGCATTTGAGTCAACGTTAAAATTTGTAAACATGGTGTAGAATCGCAATTGCACTCAAAATATGATGAAAAACAAAAACATATATAACTTCTTACATATATGTTTTTTTGTGGTAGCATATGACAATTGATTATTTTCTATTATGTTAGTTTTGTAAATATAAGTTTTATTTTTGAAACAAACATGTCACCATTCTTAAAATTTTCATACTTTTCGTTGCATTGAAATTTAAATAATAACTAGACTTCTATTTTTAATATAACAAACTCTAACTCTAATTTTTATTAGCTTTTTACTTGTAAGAACATCATAACATTTTTAAAATTCTTTGAGTTAAAACCTAACTATATTTCAAGTTAAATATTTATTTATTTCATCTCCATTTTATATGATAACTTTTTTTTAACTTTTAACATCAAGATATCATACTTTATATTAAGGGTTAATTTGGTGTATAACCATATTGAGACATATAATGAAGAATATAGCCATCAAAGTGGCATAATAAAACAAATAACCATTTCAAGTTTGTTTGGACGAAAATACCCTCAAATACAAGTTCTGCTCTATTATGAAAGTAAACATTCATCTTATTTTCTTTGGATCTGCTAGATTAAACAGTTACAGCTCGCTTGATTCTCTCATTGGTGAACTGAAGTTTGAGATCTCCCATAAAGCATAGATTAAACCGTTTTCTAATTGCTGCGACACAAGTTGGCAGTCAACATAATTTGCAGCGATCGCCAAAATGGTCTCTGATTCTAATATGCTTTTCCTCTTTAATTTTCTTAGAACCCTAGAACTCAATTTCCAAATTAACCCAGAAAATAGATAAGACACAGGACATCGGGTACGACCCAGAAAATAGAGAAAACTTAATACAACAATTATAATAAGGAATTGAGCAAAAACGAAGCCACTTCATGAGATTAAATCAAAGAGGAGGAAGAACGAAAACTGGAAGACGGTTGTGAGAGAGAGAAAAAAATAAGTGCGAAGAGAAAGAAGAACAAAAGTTGTGAATTTCAAGAGCAATTGTGAATTTATGACTGTAGCTATACATTGGAGTGGGATATATATGGAAGGATGGAAACCATTAGATGTCAAATTGAGAAATTAAGAGGAAGACGATGAACTCGATGAAGAACAAAATTGATTCATCTCTCTGATTCATCAAGGGTAATTTTGGCAATATTACGTATTATTCAGGCTGTATTCTAGCCAAAAGTCAGATATGGCTATTTTGTTAATTTTGAGTTTTTTTATTGTTATACACTGCTATTTCCCTTATATTAATCAATTAATTTTTTTGTGTATTTTTCTTAGTTTTGTTTATGTATAAAATATGAATATATAATATTATTACACATGTATTAAATATCTTAAATACAATTAATAATTTTTTTGTTGATGTGGATAGCGTACTCTCGCCCATTAACTCCTCAACTTTCCTACACTTTCTTTCATCTGCCTATGGTTTGAGTTCACGAACTTTAGGAAATTTTTAAGATAGCGAGACATGAAGAAATCTGAAATCCTCGCAGCCTCAATATCTCCCCGCCGCTTTTGTCACCGCGGGCTCTGATGCGGAGTCAGGTTTTACCAAACTCCTAGACCTCTGCAAGTGCACAGATCGCGGAAGTATGGGTATCGAACACAAGGACTGGCTATTGAGTACACTTTGTAACTATGGATTTTGGATCAAGCTAAAACAAAAGTATGATTGAGGTTGTAATGGTGAACCGAACTAGCAAGTATAACGAGGTTGTAAGCAATAAAGGAAAAGCGCTAGGTCATAGGGGCTATCGCAGAGAAGCAAGCAATGATCAATGAAACAATGATAGATTAATTGATTAGGGATATTGGGATATTAAGAACCATCTAGAACACAGATCACGAATATAAAACCATTCCACTTTCGAGGCTCCGGCTCCTTTGCTAATCTACCTAGTCGCTAAACTTTTGGTATGTCCCTAGGTGATTAGATCAAGCATTAGAATGAATAGGTTCTGATACAGTTCACTAGATATAGATAGATCAACTTTCGCAGTCTAAGAAACCTAGCTTGTCAAAGAATATGTCCGGCGAATGATACAGCACTGTCGAGGCTCAAATCAACCTAAGATCGGATTACTAGATGCGCGGTAAAGCAATCAGCATTAGTTAAGTGCACAAGACGAGACAAAGACTCTAATATAATCCCTAGCTAATCATTGAAATCAAAGATCATGCAAGCAACTCATTGAATAGTAACCCTAGCAACCTAACTAGTGGATTACTCAGACATGATCAAAGCAAACACACATAGAGATGAAGAAAACATGATTGCAATAAAACTTAGAGTAGGAAATCGAAATACAAGGGCGGCTCTCTTTCTCAAGAGGCTAAAAATCCATATATATAGTGCTAGGTCTTTCTAGAGGCGGCTTAGGGTTAAGCCGGGCTTGAAAACATAAGTTTGGGCTTCAAAAAGGGCTTCGGGTCGACCGCGGCGTTGGGACGGTCGTCGGGACGATCGGCCGGACAATCGGGTATGTGGCCGAGTCGGAACGGTCGGGGTCGGACGGATGCGTGGTCGGCCGCTGTGGTCGGACGGTGAATTTGGCCGATGAAATCTCGGCCGGACGCGGGACGTAGTTTCCCGGCTCGGACGGCGCATCGGCCGTGGTACGCGGAGAGTTGCGCGGCCGCGAGGCGTTTCCCGGCTCGCGCGTTTGGTCGTGCGCGGTCGTGGCGTGGCGTGGCCGACCGCGGGCAATGTTTCCCGGGTCGTGATTGCGTGCGGCCGACGGTTTTGGACTTTGGCCGAGACTTCAGACGGACGGACGAGATTTGGCCGAGCGCGGAACATTCGTTCCTCGGCCAGCCGGACTGCGCGGTTGGGCGCTGATTCTCGATAGAGCCGTCTGGACAGTCTTCACTCTTTTGGTTGTAACTCCTTTTCTACTCATCCAAATTAGGCCATTCCAGTTGCGTTGGAAAGTTAACTCAATCAGAGCACGCAGGGAACTGGTCTTGATGAAATCCATTGAGTAGATCTTTTTCTGGGCCCTCTTAAAGTTGGTGCTTGTGCATGGAGCTGCTTGAAGTGCAAATCCTATGGTTTTGCTCCAAAATGCATCATTTCACCTGTTTAGACTCTAGACACTATAAACACAGTAAAACTACCTTTTTAGATAGAAAACCTGCCAAAAACCATTAGAAAACAATGCTAAAACAGTATAAAAAGTGGGTAAATTAGAGGTATATCAACTCCCCCAGACTTAGATCTTTGCTTGTCCCAAGCAAAAAGAATCTAAATCCGTGAAAGAGGTTTGAAAACGTGGAAGCTCCCTTGCTCTTTTGAATATCCTGTGAAAGGTTCCTTTCCTGTATTCCACTATGAACATAGACAACATAAGGTTAGCTTCACATACACCCTGCAAGTTTAGCGAACAATACCAACCCAACTAGTCTCATCCAGCAATCCAAACTCTCTATTGCTAACCTCTTGCATAAATTTAAAGCGTGAATTCTTTATCAAGGGGACATCGATCAATTGAACTTGTTCTTACCCACTTGATCCTCTCCAAGATTGCCTCTTTAAGTGCAATGAGTTCTTTTCCTCTCTCTTTCTCACATCAGAACTTTGAAAGGTCAATTTCTCCCTACTTTTCTAGGGTATCATTTTATTTTTTCTATTGACCCTTCTTTCAACCACAGGATAAGTCTTTAGCTTGTTCCTTGTTTGACTAAGGTATTCCATAAGACATGAAGGTACAGACATATGCATTCCTCATGCTTACTTGTTTTCCTTGTGCTCTTTGAGCTTTTTCTCATAAATCACTTACCATTTGGGATGGGAGAGAGAGGAGAACTCTTTAAAGATTAGACAAATCTTATTGAAAATCAAGCAAGGAACTGTCGACATGTATGCCAACCCCCTTGACAAGAGTATTAAGATTGATTAAGGTGAGGTTAACTCTAGATTGCTTGGTTACCTTAGAAATTTTGCTGAGCTAGCATGTCGATCCACTGTAAGAGCTTCTGTTAGGCTTGTGCCTTTAGCTGGTTTCTGCTCTAGGGTCATGGATTGTTAGCATAACACTCTCAATTCTCAAAGCAAGTTCATAACTTCCGGACTGGTTTTTGACTCAATAAAACTTTTTGAAAAACATGAAACAAAGTGAATAAAACATAAGAAAAGAAAGAAAAATGCATTAGTAACACAATAAAACTCCCCCCAGACTTAACTTGCACCGTCCCGGTGAAAGCAAATCACATTAAGGTGAGAGGTAATATTCAAAGTAAAAGAAAAATAAAGAAAAATTCATTAAAATAAGATAGGGATAGAAAATGGAGATTTGTAAGTGTCCATTGCACTAAGTACCACTTGAGATGACTATGTGTGGCAGTGAGAAGAACTCTCTTCCTCATCTATGGGGTCATCGCCTTCTGAACCAAGCTCTGAGTCTAGTGAGAACTCACCAAGGTCAGGCTCATATGGCTCTCTAGCGGTGGAAGAAGGGCGAAAGAGTCTCTCCGGTGCAATGTGGCGAACTACGCGGACTAGGCGTGAGATGAAGCGAGATTGGCATTCCACTATCTTCTCCAGCTTGTTAACACGGTCTAGAGCTTGGTGCGCAGCCATGCCAGTAGTGAGAACATGGCGTTCTTGGAGCGGCGTTGAGTCTTGACTGCATGCTGAAGTGTGCGATAGGTGAGCATGGGGAATGATGGTTTCTCACTTGATGGAACATAGAACTCTTCCTCATTGGGCTGGAAAGTGACAACTCCTGAGCGTAGGCTTGGGATGTCTCATGTGGCAGCAAGACAAGGGAAGTGTTGGCTGGACCAATTGGAAACTCATAGCAAAACCGAGTTGGGTCTTTAGTCCAACGGTTTAGGAAGTGGATGTGCTGAAGAGCATGGAGATCCAAAGGGGTTGGCTTGGGTAGTGGCTCATAGTTGGGAATGTCAATCCCCACATGCAGTACTATGGCCGTGATAAGCCTCCCAAAACGAACACAAAGCTTCTTGTTGCCTTCCAAGTCTTTAGCTAGCTTCCTCACATTGATGAATGTCTTGGCAAGTAAAAGTCCAAGGTTGGCCTTGTACTCATGCTTGATGAATGGTGTGGTGAGGATGTAGAACTCATCAGTTGTGACCTTGTTGGCTTCTTGTTTGCATTGGAAAGTGGTGGAGATGAGGCGGTGCACATAGCGAATGGCTGGATGAGTGATTCTAGACACCTTTGACCTTGAAGGCAAGAATGGTTCATTGGCAAAGTGTGTCCAATCAGCAAAGGCAGCTTGTTTCCTCTTTGAGTTCTCCTTGAAGTCATGTGCTGTCTCATTGGGAAGTCCAAAGAGTTGGCATAGAGCTGAGATAGATATGCGCCCATTGGCATCGCCTATCTTGAAGAGTAGGAGTCCTTCACCAGCTGGTTGGTCTCCATTGTGGTTGGGAAAGGCAAGAGCTACTGTAGAGAGGAACTCCTTGGTGAGTTGTGAGTACTCACTACATTCTAGCTTGAAGAGCTTGCTCAAGCCTAGCTTCCTTATGTACCATGTGACATCATCTCTTATCTTGAGAAGATCAAGGGTTTGGGTGTCCATCTTCACACATGGCTCGATGTTCACCTTCTCCATTGCCTTCTTACACTTTCTTGGGTCTTGATTTTGTTCTCCAACAAAGGTTACAAGTGCCCAATCATCTTCTCCTCTCTTGGACTCTCCACATGTTCTTGATTGCATCAATGGAATGTGGTGAAGTTGGTATTGCTGCTCTTGCATTGGAGCTACTACTCCCTAGCTTGATTTGCTTCTTTGGTGGTCCATGAATGGGTTCTTCTTCTTCTTCATACTCTCATTTCCTTTTGTCTTTGCCATTGGTGTACCTACAAGAGCAAATTCTTGGGAAGAAATATGAGTTTGTGATTAATGCAAAAGAAGAATAAGCTAATTGAGTTGCAATAATGATATGGAATAAAGGAACAACTCAAGGCTTAATCATGAATCAAAGAGACAAAATAGAAATTTCACTTTTTCAAAATTAATTTTCGGATTTTACTGTTCATCCCAAGATTATGGTGCTTAAAATCAAAATTTTCAGCAAATCAAGAGAAATTGAGTTTCTAATCCAAGTAATCACTAGATAAACTAATGAATTGAAGTATGCCCAAGCAATTTCACCTTTGAATAAGGGGTTTGGAATGCCCAATAAGTTTTGTGAAAAACTATTCAATTGTGAAATTAAACTTCAAATTAACTCTAAACCACCTAGGTTCCACCTAGCAAGTTCATTACAAGACTATAAGGATGCTAATTTCAAGTCTAGACAAGAGTTTAGACCAAACATGAAACTTATTGAGATTTTCGATCTTGCATAAACATAGGATTAGAGTTAGAAGACATACCTTGTGTGTTGAAAAGTGAATAAGGTTGCAAGAGCAAGTAATTCCAATTTAGAGTTATGAACAGTAAAAGTTTTGAAATCAAAACTCTTAGAGTTCCTCTAATGGAGTTTAGGGTTTTGGAGAAGAAAGAGAGGTTCTTGTGGTTTTCAAGGGAAAGGTGAAGTAAATAAGATCTAAATCCTATCAATTTTCCTTTTCAAATTCGAATTTTGATTGAAAACCGGTTTAAGTTGGTTTAGATTGGTTAAAACCGGTTTGAATTAATGAAAAGGGGACTTACCTTGGCCTAGAAAAGTTTTGGGCCGATGGCCGATGGATTTTGTCGCGGTCGAGCGATTTGGTCGGCCAAATTTGTTTTGGCCGAGAGAATTTCCCGGATCGACCGATGTCGGTCCGTTCCGATACGATCCGGCCGAGCGCGTCGGTCGCGTTCCGTCGTTCCGATTCGGCCGATCGCGGCTTCTTCCCGGTTCGTGCGTCGCGCGAACGTTTCTGTCGCGCAATGAGAATCCGGCCGAGCACGAGCTTTCCTTCCCGGCTCGACCGTAACGGTCGGCCAGATTGAATTGCTCGGCCAAAATTCTTTTGCGCGTCCGCGGCCAATGTTTTGGCGCGGATTGTGTTTTCACACCTTTTTCTCCTTCTATCCTATCTTAAAACAAAGAAAACACAAAAGCAAAACAAAAACTAAGAAAATTAAAGAAAGAAAAGTAAAAGTACCTCATGGGTTGCCTCCCATGCAGCGCTTGTTTTAAGTCTTTAGCTTGACTGTAAGGCTTGGCGCTCAGGAGAAGATGGAGACAAGAGGCATCTTGATCCTCCAAGTCTTTTCTCCTTGCAATGAGTATCTGGTGGGTGATTCACAGCTGGATAGACAATCTCTCCATGAATGTCCCTTGGCACTACTGCCTTAGGAAAAAGCTTTAGAGTTCTTGTCACTTTCTCCTTGAATCCTTCTAGATTCTCATCAATAAGCTCCTTTGGGAATAGAAGCTTCATGTTGCGGCCAGACCTAGGCTTTCTAACCTTCCTTCTTGGCTTGGCCTCATCTTCAATCTTGGTTGATCCCTTGGGCGGTTTTGGTGTAGGGGCCTTAGTCTTACTCCTTGCTTGTTTGGCAAGCTGCTTGGGCTTAGGAATGGGATCTTCCTTGATTGTTTCTTCAGTTTCTCCTTCTTGGGGTGGCTTCAAAGTAGCTTTCTCCTCTTGGACCATGTCAACAAAAGAGTTCTTTGTTGAACACATAGGGAAGAACATACCCTTGTTCACCTTGTTGAAAGAGATTCTTTGATTGGGGAAATCAAATATGGCACCCACAGTAGACAGGAAAGGGGTTCCAAATATGAGAGGTCTATGGCTACTCTCTCTCATTTCCACAATCTGGAAATCAGTAGGGATAGAGCAATTTCCAATCTGCACCATCACATTAGGCACAAAGCCATAGGGTGTTTGTGAGAATGAATCAGCATAGTTGATGGAGATGGATGATGGCTCTATCTTGGTGAGGCCTATCTTGTCAGCTATCCTCTTAGACATGATGTTCACATTGGCTCCTGTGTCACACAAAGATTGCTCAAGAATGTTACCTTTGATGATACAAGGCACACAAACTTTCCTGAGTTATCTGTCTTGGGGATAATCTTTGGGAAGAGTCTTCTCTTTCTAGCTCGATTGGACTCTCTCTCTGGGTAATTCTCTTCAGGCCAAATCATGCAATCAACAGTAGGTTTTGAAAGCATCCATTCTGGAACTTGGTCTTCAAATCTTTCTTCTATGGCGGCTGAGTTGCAAAAGGACTTCTTGGATTCAGCTTCCTGTCTCTTAACAGCTTCCATAGTTTGAGTGACTTGAGTCTCTAGTTTCTTCACATGAGTGGCAACAGCATCATACTTGGTGTTGAGATTGCTGAACAAAGTGTCCATCTTCTCATACATCTCTTTAGTGTTTCTCTTCTGGCCATCCATGATCTGTTGGAGGATTCCTTCAAATCTCCCACCTTGTTGGTTTGGAGGAGCTTGATTTGGTGAAGAAGCATATGGCTCCTTGGGCGGATATGATGATCTCTGCTCATATCCTTGCCTTGGCTGAAATTGACTTCCTTGAGATTGGTAAGGAGGTCTTTGTTGTTGTGGATACCTTGGAGGATACACTTGGTCTTGAGGATTCTCCACATTGGGGTTTCTATAAGACATGTTGGGGTTTGGGCGATAGCTTGGATTGTATCCCTTGTTCCCATAGTTTCCAATGTAGTTCACATCTTCTTCATTGGCTTCATTAGAGAAATCTCCCATGCATTCTCTTGATGAATCTTCATTAGCATCACTCATCCCTTCTATTGCATTGATATGCTTGAGCTGTCCCTTAAGAACTTGAGCCATCATGTTCTTGAGTTCAGTCATTTGAAAAGAATCAGGGGAGCTAGTAGTGGTGCGGCTTGAGCGGTCATAATCAGGACAGTTGTTACAATCACTAGCTGCAAGATTCTCAATAAGAACCTTAGCTTCATCAACAGTCTTGGTCATGAAGTTTCCATTGCTTGCTGTATCCAATGAAAGCTTGTACTTGTGGTCTATGCCACGATAGAAGATGTTCCATAGGTTTCCCTCATTGAAACCATGATTAGGGCAGTCCCTAATGTACTCCTTGAATCGATCTAGCGCCTCATAGAAAGACTCATTGTTGCCTTGGCGAAAGTGGAGATCTTGTTTCTCACAGAAATTGATCTCTGTTTGGTGTAGAAGTGGTTGATGAATGCAGCCTTGTACTCATCCCAAGTGGTGATGGAGTGAGCTGGCAGAGACTTCAACCATCTTGAAGCTTTGTCGCCAAGAGAGAATGAAAAGAGCTTGCACTTAAGGTAGTCAGCAGAGACTCCATTGGATCTTGTAGTGCTGCAAATTTCTTCAAAGTTTTCTATGTGATCAAGAGGGTGCTCAGCTGGAAGTCCATTGAATTGGTTCTGTCTAACCAATGCAATGATCTGAGGCTTGATCTCATAGTCATTCCTTGCAGGTGGTGGTGGATGGATAGGGTTTCTATCCATGAAGAAAGCATCGGCAGAGTCATAGTCTCCGATTGTAGGTGCTCCAGCTTGGGGTTGTGCGTTCACATCTCCAGCAGGGTCTTGTGGATTAGGAGGAGGAGGAGGTGGATCTCTTCCTTCTTCTTGAGCGCGCGCCACTTCAGCGGCGTGAGCGCGAGCTGCTTCGTCGGCCATCTCTTGGGCTTTCTGCTTCCTAAGTTGCTTCTCAAGCTTGTCTATCTCTGGATGTTCAACTAGGTTGTCCTTGTTGGACCTCCTAGTCATGCACCTGAAAAGAGTCTTGGAAACAAGTTAAACTAAAAGGGAAAAACAAAAACAAAAGTAAAAATCAAAGAAAAGGAAATCAAAAACTGAAAATTCAAAAGCAAAAGAAAAGTAAAACAGGAAAAGGTTCTAGACTAGATCCTAGTCGAGTTCCAAAGGTACTGCTGCAGTCCCCGGCAACGGCGCCAAAAACTTGATGCGGAGTCAGGTTTTACCAAACTCCTAGACCTCTGCAAGTGCACAGATCGCGGAAGTATGGGTATCGAACACAAGGACTGGCTATTGAGTACACTTTGTAACTATGGATTTTGGATCAAGCTAAAACAAAAGTATGATTTGAGGTTGTAATGGTGAACCGAACTAGCAAGTATAACGAGGTTGTAAGCAATAAAGGAAAAGCGCTAGGTCATAGGGGCTATCGCAGAGAAGCAAGCAATGATCAATGAAACAATGATAGATTAATTGATTAGGGATATTGGGATATTAAGAACCATCTAGAACACAGATCACGAATATAAAACCATTCCACTTTCGAGGCTCCGGCTCCTTTGCTAATCTACCTAGTCGCTAAACTTTTGGTATGTCCCTAGGTGATTAGATCAAGCATTAGAATGAATAGGTTCTGATACAGTTCACTAGATATAGATAGATCAACTTTCGCAGTCTAAGAAACCTAGCTTGTCAAAGAATATGTCCGGCGAATGATACAGCACTGTCGAGGCTCAAATCAACCTAAGATCGGATTACTAGATGCGCGGTAAAGCAATCAGCATTAGTTAAGTGCACAAGACGAGACAAAGACTCTAATATAATCCCTAGCTAATCATTGAAATCAAAGATCATGCAAGCAACTCATTGAATAGTAACCCTAGCAACCTAACTAGTGGATTACTCAGACATGATCAAAGCAAACACACATAGAGATGAAGAAAACATGATTGCAATAAAACTTAGAGTAGGAAATCGAAATACAGGGCGGCTCTCTTTCTCAAGAGGCTAAAAATCCATATATATAGTGCTAGGTCTTTCTAGAGGCGGCTAGGGTTAAGCCGGGCTTGAAAACATAAGTTTGGGCTTCAAAAAGGGCTTCGGGTCGACCGCGGCGTTGGGACGGTCGTGCGGGACGATCGGCCGGACAATCGGGTATGTGGCCGAGTCGGAACGGTCGGGGTCGGACGGATGCGTGGTCGGCCGCTGTGGTCGGACGGGTGAATTGGCCGATGAAATCTCGGCCGGACGTGGGACGTAGTTTCCCGGCTCGGACGGCGCGTCGTGCTGGTACGCGGATGAGTTGCGCGGCCGCGAGGCGTTTCCCGGCTCGCGCGGTTTGGTCGTGCGCGGTCGTGGCGTGGCGTGGCCGACCGCGGGCAATGTTTCCCGGGTCGTGACTTGCGCGCGGCCGACGGTTTTGGACTTTGGCCGAGACTTCAGACGGACGGACGAGATTTGGCCGAGCGCGGAACATTCGTTCCTCGGCCAGCCGGACTGCGCGGTTGGGCGCTGATTCTCGATAGAGCCGTCTGGACAGTCTTCACTCTTTTGGTTGTAACTCCTTTTCTACTCATCCAAATTAGGCCATTCCAATTGCGTTGGAAAGTTAACTCAATCAGAGCACGCAGGGAACTGGTCTTGATGAAATCCATTGAGTAGATCTTTTTCTGGGCCCTCTTAAAGTTGGTGCTTGTGCATGGAGCTGCTTGAAGTGCAAATCCTATGGTTTTGCTCCAAAATGCATCATTTCACCTGTTTAGACTCTAGACACTATAAACACAGTAAAACTACCTTTTTAGATAGAAAACCTGCCAAAAACCATTAGAAAACAATGCTAAAACAGTATAAAAAGTGGGTAAATTAGAGGTATATCAGGCTCCACCGAAACATCCGTGTCCTTCTCTTCGCCACAATCCAATCTTTCTCGTCAAGTGAAACAAAAGCAACCTTTCATTTCTGGGTTTTTCTATAGCATTAGGTTCCTCTGTTTATGAACGCAATTTTTTTTTCTATAACTTTTGGCATCACTCAAAATATGAAAACTCCTTAACAATATCTAAAACGAAGAAGTTGCATCATGTTTCTATGATGAACTATGGACACAAACAATTTTTAAAATACCAAAAAGAAAAATGAAAATCAACGAAAACCCAGAAAACTAAAAAGAGGGGAATTCACTTTGATTAGAGTAACATCAACTCAATCGAAATAAGGGAGCAAACGGAAACAGAGGCAAAAAATGGGATTCGATCTAACATTGCAAGAGATGATTGAGGTTAATCAACAGAGGAAAGATACCGCAAATCAATTTACCCAGAAGGAAATGAGAGACTAAATGAAACCAAAACGATAGACTAAGTTTCGACTTCGGATTAATCATAATTTATTATGTGTGGATCTAAGAAGAGTTCTTCTCGCGAATGGCTTCGATTTGGTGGAAGAGAAGAAGAATGCAACAAAACCGGATTGGTGGAAATTAAAAAACATTCAAACAGGACCAATTACATGGCAAATAAACCAAGAAAACTGTTGTTGGTATTATTTAGAATGTCTTGATTGGTTGGAGGTTTTAAATGAGGTGTCAACTCCATAATGTTTGAATATGCTGATGTGTCATGACCTTGAGAGAAACAAGAGGTTTTGTTGTGTTTACCCAGACGGAAATGATAGACTAAATGAAACTAAAACGATAGACTAAGTTTCGACTTCGGATTAATCATAATTTATTCTGTGTGGATCTAAGAAGAGTTCTTCTCGCGAATGGCTTCGATTTGGTGGAAGAGAAGAAGAATGCAACAAAACCGGATTGGTGGAAATTAAAAAAACATTCAAACCGAACCAATTACTTGGCAAATAAACCAAGAAAACTGCTGACTGGCATTATTTAGAATGTCTTGATTGGTTGGAGGTTTTAAATGAGGTGTCAACTCCATAATGTTTGAAAATGCTGATGTGTCATGACCCGGAGAGAAACAAGGGGTTTTGTTGTGTTGATTTAGTTAAAAGTTGTTTATGTAAGAGAAAGATGCATTAATTGTTAAACAATAAATGTTTCTTAATTTGTGTAAAAACTCTAAAACATCATACATTCTGAAACAGAGAGGGAGTTTTAAAACATCATACGTTTTAAAACTCTAATATATATACTCCCTCTCTGTTTCAGAATATATGATGTTTTAGAGTTTTTACACAAATTAAGAAACATTTATTGTTTAACAATTAATGCATCTTTCTGTACATAAACAACTTTTATATATATAGATATCCTCCCCATACTTAACTTAAATTTTCTTCACAAAATTGTGAAGTCTATCTTCTATTAAGTCATAGATATGTATATAATAGGGTGAATTTAGAAAATACCCTGAGAAATTTGGGAAACAAAGAATACAATAATAATACTTGTAAATTAATTTCATACATATGTTAGAGCCAGATTCTGCCTGATTTACCCCTATAAAATTATGGTGTGAGTTAGTGAGTATTGAGACTCATGGGAAACAAATTAAATGCGTGCTAACATTTAAATTATTATTTGCTAACATTCAAACCATTATATGCTAACATTTAAATCATTACTTGTTAACATTACCTATTAGCAAAGCTATCGAAATTATGTTAACATTCAAATCATTACATGCTAACATTCAAATAATTACATGCTAACACGCAAACTATAACTTGCTAAAAAATTCATTAACAATTAAATGCAAATAATGTGTTATGATCTTTATTAGCAAGATAATATAATCTTTGTTAACAAGATAGTGTGATGTTTGTTAGCAAATGACGTGATAATGTATTATGATTTTTGTTAGCAAGATAACATAGTCTTTGTTAACAAGATAATGTGATATTTGTTAGTAAATCTTGATGTTTGTTAGCAAAAGACGTGATATTTTTTAGCAAGGTGACGTGTTTTTATTAGCGATATAATTAAAAACTTGTTAGCGAAATGATGTATTCTCTCCGTTTCAAATTAGTTGTCCTTTTGGCAAAATGTATATGCAAATATTTGGACGTATCTAGACGTGTTTTGCATTGCAGATACATTTTCCCAAAACGACAACTAATTTGAAATGGATGGAGTAATATTTACTGGAACAAAAGTATAGGGGCATTACAGTCTTTTAATTTTGAACAGAAGATGTAGAAAGTGGTCAGATATGGTCGGTTAATTATTCTATATCTAAAACTACCTATTGCAATTTCCCTGTATAATAAGCTCTACTTGACAATTCATTTTTCTTAAAAAAAACATATAAATAATTTCTTTGACATTTATTCTATTTAAACTAATACTATAATTAAATTGATTGAGAAACATGTTACAGCAAAAGTATAACAATGAAAACCTTTTTTTATTAAAAAATATATTTTCTAATTCAAAATTATACTAACGATTTTTAGTTTACATATTACTAGTGCTTGGCCCGCGCGATGTGCAGGTAGTGTGTATCACAAACTATTTAAAAAATTAATAAAAATATTGAAATAAAAAGTCACGTGTACAGTAAAACCCTACTCTATTAACCAGTTAACTTATCTAACTGGGTGAATAGTTTTAATTAAACGGAAGTCCTAATTGTGAATTATACCATTAACCCTAACTAAACTGGGTCGAAACCGTCACCTACTGATACATGGAATTCTACTCTCTCTGGTCCTTCAAGCCGCAACAACTTCCGATCCGCCGATCTTAGTCCCTCCGGTTTCTTCGCCTTCGCCCCTGGTTCCTCTGTCTCAGTCGTCAACTGTAATCGAAAATATTCAAGGATCTAAAGAGAGTTTTAAAGGAAAAAACTGATTAAAATAAAGATTTAAGCAAACAAAATATTAAAACCGAGTCTTACCTAAACTCCTTCTGCTAAATTAAAAATCCCAACATGTGTCAAACACTGGTTAAATCACGGCCTGACAAAAGAAAAAACTTTCATTTCACTATTTCCTCTCTTTCTTTCTCGTCTCTTCACCGTCACCAACGAAGCAAATCGTCTTGATGACGATATCGATGATTACCGAAACAGAGATTCTTCAAATCAATATATATAATTCTAACTTGTACCTTTTGTTTTTGCATTTTCTACAGGTTCTTTTCCCATATGACGAATTTGTTGATTATTTCAATTGGGACAATTCAGAATTGGCTCCCTGTGGGTTCATGAATTGTGGAAACATGTTTGTATTCCTCTAGTTTATAGTGTAGTTTTAAAGCATCAACTGAATGGTTATGAATTTATTTAATCTTGTTTCAGTTATTTTGCGAATGTGATTCTACAATGCTTTTGCTGGACTCATTCTTTTGTTGCATACCTTCTCTAGAAAGGCCACAAGAGTGAATGTAAAGTTCATTTGGACTCTCTTTTTTATTTTCCAAACTCTCTTTCATTTGGATTTCTTTATGCAATAAAGCTTTGATTTTGTGTTTTGTTTGACAGGTATGCGCAACAACGATTGGTTCTCTTTTTCACCAATGAACATGATTTCACGGTTAACTAATATTGGTGGAACTCTTGACTATGGTAGACAGGAGGATGCTCAATTGCTCATGAGTTCATGAGGTCAGTATCTATTACTCATGAATATAGCTGGTTTACTCTGTGAATTTCCAAACTGATGGATTTAGAATTCACATATTCAGGTATGCGATTGATACAATGCAGTCTGTTTGCCTTGACGAATTCGGTGGAGAAAAAATGCAAATCTATATTTCAATCCCGATGTTTTTATGTGACTTGATATTTCAAATTTTATTGATGTAACATGTATTATGTTTTGAATCATAAACTTTGAAAAATATAATTTTGTTTTTAGAACTCTCTAAAAGGTTTTAGGGATGGAGTAGGAAAAAATTAAGATCCAATACAAAAGTTATTAAGATAGAAAATTTATTATTAAAAAACTCTTTAGAATCAAAAACATGGTTTTAGGGATGGAGATAGTCTAATAACTTTTATTTGGAGTTCTAAAACCAGCCAATGTGGCCGCCCCCACATCAATAAGGTGCTAGGCTGCCTTAAAGTTTGCGTCAATCGGAAAAGTCTAAAAACTTGTTTTTTTTCTTGGTATGTGATCTATATAAAATGGTATACAGTATGTTCATACAAAAATTGAGATAAAAATGGTGGTAAGCATGTGAAAAGCAAATGGTAGCCATAAATCTAAAGTTTTCAAATCGCAGAGATTGACAATAAGAGGAATTTTGAAAATCATATGGTAGCTATGTATTACTCATAAACTATATTTTAAAGATTGCATCTACCTAGGCACTTTTCTTTTGCATCTGAATTTAAACGCTTACACACACACCAGAAAGTACAAAATCAAACGTTATATGGGGTTTTTTATAAATACAGACATCAAATGTGATAACATGCTCGAAATAATTTGGGAAAGTGGGATCCATGAGCATGAGGCTGAGATATTTTGTGACAAATTAAACAGCTGGTTTCCATATATATCTACAAAAACGATTAGGATATTTCTTGCCCCCTCTTCCAATATGGTTCCAAATTTGTCTGAGCTGTCCTATATCTTTTAGCTTGTTCCATTCTCCTTCACTCATCTTACCTATTTACAGTTTATACCCATGATTAAATTTGTCTTTTTTGACGGATTTCACCAAAATTGTCTTCCTTGACGGCAGATTTACTGTTTATCTTTACAACATTTTCATTGGAAAATATTGCGACGTTACTGTTTGATCTTATTTTAATTAAAATAATAGAATAATTTTTTTTACAACATTTTCTTTGGTTGAAAAAGGGCTACAAGAAATATTTTATATGTTTGTTTTGTACTTCGGTTAAAATCTCTGAACAGTTTTAAGTTTTTTCAAGTATTGTTGATGACAGGAACAATGACCCAAAAATATGTATAGGACAGCAGTACGACTCTCATGCCTAGAATACGTAGAAGATTTTGGTTAAACGTGTAAGAACGCAATTTCTACAATGGGCGACTGATTAATGTAAAGTATTAATATGAACAAATTAATATAACAATATTAAAATGATACAAAATAAACAAGAATTAAGGAAATAAAACCGGATTTGCAGAGTCGAGATATGATCTCTTTCCTTAATTCTGTAAACGCCCCGTAGTGTGACGGTTGCATGGCGTTCCGAATCCCAGGATAAAACTGCATACTTCTTATGATTGCATCACTCAATACATAAGCTTGCGAACCATGTTTTCTGTGATGTACTCTCATAAGAAAAAACAAAACAAAAAGAAGAGAAGTGAAAGGATTGTTTCTTGTATGAATGTGTGATTAATATGTCACAAGAGGAGACATGGCTTTATATAGCCTCATGCTCCAACGTAACATAAAGTGGAGTTGAGAATTCATTTCACAATAATTCAACATGATTAAGTTTTATAAGTTACAAAATCACAATTGATTTTCACTTAATTGTCATTTACAAATTAATGAAAAGATATTGTTTGACTTTTCAACAACAAAATTATGGTCAAAAGAATAATCTTAAGACGTTGGCCCGATTGCCAAATCCCGAGGCCCGAAACAAGTTCAGCCCGGATATCTCTTTTCTCCACTTTAAATACAAGAGGATTTCACCTCAAACTTCCAATATGGGACATTTCATAAATGTTACATTTTATGCTATACAAGCAACCCACTTGGACCTCCATTTCTCATTCAAACCAACTTCATTTTTGACATATAAATATATTATCAAAAATAAGTTCCAACAATCCCCCACATGAATAGAAATGACTCTAGACACTGGACGACTCAACTCTAGACTTGACTCTCTAGACAAGACTCAAAAAGACTCAAAAAACGACTTTTGAGAGTACAAGCGAAAAATCCACTGTATATGAGTTGGTAGCATTTTTCAGCCTTGAACCAAATCACTGTCATAAGCTATCGGATTTACTCGACCAAGAGGTGAACATGATGTCTTGAACCTCTCGGGCTTTGATGTAAACCGAGACAATAGCTATAACACAGCTTCATTCTCTCACAGAATCAGGTTCTCTATTGTGTTCATTTTGGCCGTGAACTTGCCTGGATAATCATGAGTGAACTTGGAGAATATAGCCTTTCATTTATTCTCCTAGAAACGGCCCCATTTCACACTCACAAGGTGATTCGCCATTAACTTTGTTTAAAGGAGTATCCTGCATTACTCCATGTATATTTCAAAGTTATGGACCCAAATCATTAAAAGCAAAAGCTTATCCTCTACACCATACAGGTAGCACTGTTCATCATCCTAGGAACTGGGTAGAGACAGTCTCCCAGTGCTAGTTGATTCAGTTTGACTTAGTTTTCCCCTTGAACCTATTTCATGGGATCTCCAATCAGTTAGGTAGGGTTACCATCAAACTCCTCTTAAGTATAGGCTTTAAACCCATTCCTCTTGATGATTTTACAATTTGATCTCATGACACACCTTTAATTGGATCCTAGGTTGTCATTCAAGTAGATATAATCTATTAAGATTACTCCATTTGAGATCAATTGTTTAACAATTTTAGGCAGTGGCATTGCAACTTTTGCTATGCACCCCACACTTTTAGGTATTTGTACAAATGTACTTTACCTTTCAAAACTTCATATGACATTTTGTCAATAACTTTATGTGGTAAACAATGTTCCCCCACATTTCTTGAGATAACTCAAAAATCATGCACTTTGCATTTTCACATTTTAAGTTTAAACAATGGCTAGAAAGATCAATATCTTTTGTAACCAATTTTAAACTCTTTTCCACAGAATTTGTCTAACATTAGTCTTGTGTTTACAACACTAAGCACTAATATGACAATATGATAAATATCATAACTTGGTACAATCACAAGTGGAAGACCATTACCAAAATAAATTTGGTATGTCAACTCACTAAACTTGTTACCAATAACCCTTCAACCACTAATGGTATGGAAAAAATCATAAATGGTAGACCACTCCCAACATGGGGTATCAACTCATTTGATTTTTCACTTTAGAAACATTTTTGTAAATGTTCTAATTTTTGGTAAATTCTTTTTTCTTTTGATTCAATTTGCATAAAAGCCAAACCTGAATCATCATACCAAAAATATTAGAAATATATCAAATATATTAAGCAATTTAATCACTTCTGAAAATTGCAACAAATAATTAAAAAAATTCCAGAATTAATAAATTCAGAATTAACAATTTAATCAATGTAAAAAACAGTTTAAACAATTTAAATAAATTGCATCAATTAATTATTAAAATAATACTAGCAATACAGTCAAAAATCTATGCAATATTCAATGCAATATTCAATAAAATTAAAACATTTTGAATGACTTAACAACAAAAGTCAAAACTTCTTTGCAACGAAGGAGTTAAATGCTAGCAAAGCAAAGAAATATCAATCTGAATACTTCAATGCATTTATCAACGAATAAAAAAAAATGCAGCAAAGAAATTTTGTTAGTCACAAAGAAATTTGTGTTCTTAAAACACAAATAATTGCTCCAAAAATCCTGCAAAATAATCAGAATATTAATCCAACTAGGAGAGTACCCGCGCAATGCGCGGGTTTATGTTTCTAAAGGTTTATTGTTATTCTTAATATTATTTTGTTTTGTTTAAATGTCACTTTGTATATTTAGGAACAATTATTTTTTGGAATAAGAGTTTGTTTCTTAAAAGTAGTTTGAAGTTCATAAGGTATGTGCTTTACATTTTAGTTTGATGATGGTTGACATTAGTGGTGTACTTTTGCTTGAATCAATAATTTCATTTCTCACAACCTTGCGCCTTACAACGTAACCACAACTTAAGACCAGATTGACTCTGTTCGTGCCAGTTGTATAGTTGAGATTACAAAAGCAAAAAGTTGTATAGATGGGATTCTCTATTGTTTCCCTCATTGTATACGGGATGTTTTTATGTTAAACAAGTAGGTTTTACATGTCAAGTTAATCTAATTGAACCAAATATCTGTTTATCATTTTCTTTATATGGGTTACTCGATATGGATGGGATACCAAATTACTGTTTATTACCATCTCCATGAAGCTCTCTTTAGTCCTAACCCTATGCAACCTAAGCAAAACCTTACATTCCGTCTTTTCAGCTTGGTACGGTTTTTTGCTTCATTGACGGAGGTTCTCTTTTGAAAACAAGTATAGCTTTGTAACAGCGAGACCTCAATTTGAAGTGCATAAAACTTTAGATTTTTCTCAAATTCAATGTGATTTAAAAGAAGAAAAAAAATCAGTCATAAAACAATTGTCAAAATTGCATAAATGTAAATGTGACTAATGCAGAGCTTGATGACCAGCTAATGAAACAGAACCAAACTCTCCATCATTCTCCGTCTTCCTCGTGTTAACTCAGCTTCGATTTCCACTCATTCCAACCTCTCCTCAAATGTTCCAAATCCTCATCGATCAAACCATCGTTCTTCTCCAAATGGTCCAACCACTTTCCATGTCGCTTCCTCAGAATCCAAGAATCTACTCACCTGTGGAACCAACACCGCTCTGTAAAAAAATTCTATCTCCTTATTCACTTCCTCTGATTCCCACATTGCTTCAATGTCCAGCCTCTGGAACTTCCCCGGAACTTTACGCACTTGGAAACTGTTTCCTCTCAAGATCAGTACTTCAGATGGAGCCAGAGGCAAAGCGATTCTTGTGAACTTGTTGAGAGATAGTCGTATGATGATGTCTCTAGGAAGCAGCTCTCTCTTCACTGCCACAGCTGTTCCAATCATCTTCCGTATCTAACTCCCAGAAAAACCTTTTTAGTTACACTCTTACATAACCAACCTAAGTTTTTGCAGAAGGAAACAGTTGTGTGTGTGTGTATATATTACCTGCTGTAACATGAATGATTCACCCATATGGAGACCTCGACAAACCCTAATCCAAGTGAATTCTCAAGCTTTCCGCAACGACACTGAAACACTTTCCTGAAATGGGCTGAGCTCAGCTTATCAGACTCATCTGGCTCGTATAGCCATTGTGCACGAATGTACGCTTGAGAGTTATCAGAATCAGGAACATGTTCTTCACATTCACCCTCTGCTTCTTCGTCTTCTTCTTCTTCAACTTCTCTGTGAGTTTCCTCTGTAAACTCTGATTCTAATGCTTTGATTGATTTTGGTTTCTTTGGAGGACGATCGTTTCTCTGGGATAACTTTTGTTGAGCTTTACTTCTGTATTTTGACCGCTGTGTGTAGTTATGGAAAGGATAGTCACCCTACAAGACAAAAAGAAACAGAGTCAATGAAGCAAGAACAGTAACAAGCTTCGCTTGAAGTCTCTAGAAACATATGCAAAGCTTCTCTCACCTTGAATTCTTGTAAAAATCTCGCTGCAATCCGAAATGTGATGCTCAATCTCAAATGGAGTGAAGCTATTCTTGACCCCAATAACATCAACAGGAAGGAGATAAGAATACATCTTAAGTGTACACTCCCTTCAAGGATCAAATCTCCTCTGAAGATGCAAATATCTCTCTGTCTGTCACCTTTTCAAAACATTAGAGAATCATATTTGCACACCATAATAATAGAGTCACTCACCTTTGTGATGGTAAAACGCTGAAAACTCTGATATTTTGAGGAAGATGTTTGCTGATGCATAGCAAGAAGAGTGCTGTGAGGATCATCCTTCCAAGCAGTCTCAGGGATCTCCATTTTCAGCGATATTGTCGTTGTCAGAGAATGAACCTGAAACACAAACGACAATCAAAGACACATTTCAAAGTTACTATCTAGAATCCCACCGGACTTGTATATAGCAACCTCTAGTTCACCCTCAATAGCTACATTTGAAAACCTCTAGTTTACACTTGTGTTAACCATTTGAAAACGAAAACCAAACCAAACGAAGAAGAACAAAAACTAAACTTTCAGATTTGCACAAGAGAGAGAAGCTAAACACAAGTCTACATCCGCAAAACTATAAAATCAATAAAAGCTGGAAACGAAGGAGAAGCTTACATCAGAAATGATATAGCTGAACCTCGAGCAATGGTTATTCATTGAAATAATCTCTGCATACAAAGACAAAAAGCACCATGAATGATAGAGCTTCACTGACAGTGCCATATCCAATTTGCTCTTAAACCACAAAATCATTCAATCCATGAAACATACGATTAGGATTGAGTTGCAGATAAGGAGATAACATCATCAGAGTGGAGATTGATCAATGAGTTTAAGAAAAAGTCTCATCATGTTTATATGATAAAGTTTCGAGACAAACCATTTTGAAAACAGCAAAAAGAAAAGTGAAAATCAACGAAATCTGAGATAACTACGAACACGGGAATTTAATCTGATTAGAACGACATCAACACAATCGAAATAAGGGATTCGATCTAAAATTGCAGGAGAAGATTGAGGTGCATCAATAGGGAAACGGAGACAATAGAGAACGTTTATACCTCAGATTAACCGTAACTTCTTCTGCGTGGATCTGAAGAATGCAACGAAACCGGGACAGTCGAAATGAAAAAAATCAATCAAGCGGTCGAGAAGGTAAGGCATGTTCCCCACATACGCAGGAGGCGCACGGTGATGCTCTCCGCAGTCAGACCCAAGAGAAACTCTTCGAAAGCACATGAAGGCGGTGGTGGAGCGCGAGGGTTACCGGAAACCATGACAACTGGAATCGCCGGAAGTGTTTCAAATCGGCCGCCTCATCGGGAAAGAAAGGAAGGGGAGAGGACGAGTTGTTTTGTTTGATTAAATTTTTTTTTAAATGGTAGGAGCTAGGTAAAACCAATCCAAGACAACGCCGTTTTGGTTTTAGGTTTAAACTTTCGGGAAAAAGGAAGACCCATAATGACATCGTTTTGGTGTAAGACGAAAATTTTTTAAAAAAAAAGTTACAACATAAAACGACGTCGTTTTGACGGTGGAAGGGAAAAAAAATAGAAAGTGCCACGTGTCACAAGCAGGAAAGTATCCAAACCTTATTAATTATATAGATTCCAGAATATAATTCCTCCATGAACATATGTTCATATCAATCTTAACAAATATAAAAATTATTAATGCATAGAAGAATACTTTTTCAGATATAAACACTGAAATAATTCTGAAAATTTATGCAAAATAATTAAAATAAATTTCAGAAAATAAGAAGAATTAACCGTATATTCTTCCTCTAATAATCTGCAAAAACAAAATAATCAGAATAATTTCTGAATAACAGAAAATTAATTTCCTAAAATTCTGATAATCTGCAAAAAACAATTAGAATAAATTTGTAGAAAATTGGAAAATTAATCCAATTAATCCAGAATTTCCAGTTCCTGTTTACATAACAAAAACACTTCACAAAAATCAGTTTTCGTTAGTGCAATAAGCAAAAACGAAAATTTACAGAATTAAGATTGTAAGAACGCAATTTCTACAATGGGCGACTGATTAATGTAAAGTATTAATATGAACAAATTAATATAACTTAATATTAAAATGATATAAAATAAACAAGAATTAAGAAAACAAAACCGGATTTGCAGAGTCGAGATATGATCTCTTTCCTTAATTCTGTAAACGCCCGTAGTGTGACGGTTGCATGGCGTTCCGAATCCCAGGATAAAACTGCATACTTCTTATGATTGCATCACTCAATACATAAGCTTTCGAACCATGTTTTCTGTGATGTACTCTCATAAGAAAAAACAAAACAAAAAGAAGAAGTGAAAGGATTGTTTCTTATATGAATGTGTGATTAAAAATATGATCACAAGAGGAGGAACATGGCTTTATATAGCCTCATGCTTTCAACCAACGTAAAGCATTAAAGTGGAGTTGAAAAACTTTATTTTCACCAAATGAATTCAACATGCAATTAGTTTTATAAGTTACAAAAATCACAATTGATTTTCTCACTTAATTGTCATGTTACCAACATTAATGAACTGATATTTTGTTGACTATTTTTCAACAACAAAATTCAATGGTCAAAAGAATAATCTTAAAGACTGTTGGCCCGATTGCCAAATCCCGAGGCCCGGAAACAAGTTCAGCCCGGATATCTCTTTTCTCCACTTTAAATACAAGAGGATTTCACCTCATACTTCCAATATGGGACATTTCATAAATGTTACATTTTATGCTATACAAGCAACCCATTTGGACCTCCATTTCTCATTCAAACCAACTTCATTTTTGAACATATAAATATATTATAAAAAATTAGTTCCAACAAAACGATCCCCAACATTTGCATGCATTGATACTATACATATACATATGTTCACAATACCTCTATATATATTTTCTTGAATAAGATTATCATATACATCATATACATGTATTATGTATAGATTTGTATCATACACGTGTTTTATTTGCAAGTTTTATTGGGTTAAAAGTTAGTAGAAACTGCACATAAGCAACGACAAACTTTATAATTCAAGCAACCTCTTACTTACTTGAAAGCTTATATTGTGAATTTTACCAATTAGCTAACTGCTCATCAACTATCACAATATACAAATCCATACATTTTGATTAAATGTCGATCACTTTTTGTTTTGTCTAGAAGCGTATACCAATGTCATACCACTCGGCACTCGCCTTGGCCGAGTGATAATGGACTCACAGCTGTGAGTACCGTCACCCGGGTTCAAGTCGCCTTGACCATCTAGCCGCGTCCTTAACGATGAAATAACGCGTAACCGGATGCAAGGCCAGGTTGGATTAGTCCTTGGGCCTAGAAAGCCTTTGGGAAACCAACTTAAAAAAAAAAATGTCATACCACTCTGCACTCGCAATCATTTTTCAGCGCTTTAATAAGTTTGTAAAAATGCATCTCTAGTACTTTAACTATCACAAATAATCCCGCCCTTGCGTGGTGCTCAATGTTAAAATTAGTAAACATAATATAAAATCGCATTTGCACCCGAAATAAGATGAAAAAAATTAATATATATACTTTTTACATATCTACTTTGTTGTGATAACATATGAGCTTCATGACCATTGATTATTTTCTACTATGTTAATTTTGTAAATATAAATTATATTTTCAAAGCAAACATATCATAATTCTTCAAGTTTTCATGTTTTTCAGTGCAATTAAATTTACGTATAAAAACTCAACTTTTATTTATTTTTAAAAAGAAAATCTAACTCTAATATCTCATTAGCTTTCTATTATCTTGTAAACACATTATAACATTTTAAACTTATAAACACATTATAACATTTTTAAATATGATAAATCATTTGAATAAAAAGTTAAATGTATACTATTTCAAGTTAAATATTTATTTACTCCATCGCTATTTTCTATTCCAATTTTTTTGATAACTTTTAACTTTTAATATTTATAATATTAATTTATTTATGTATTTGTGTATTTTTCTTAGTTTTATTTATATTTAAAATATAAACAAGTGTAAAGAAATATGAATAGTCATGTATTTAATAAATATTTTAAATACAATTTAATGTTTTTGTGCTGGTGTGTACACTCTAGATGGAAAGAGAACTCCCTAATTATATACTCCCTCCGTTTTATAATAAGTGTCTTTTTGACAAAATGAATCTGGACTATTTAATGATGTATCTGGATGTGTTTTGAGTCTTAATACATCCATTAATATCTAGATACATTGGGTAAGTGAAGAGTCAAAACGACACTTATTATGAAATGGAGGAAATATAAGATTTACTCCTCATATTCAAATCACATGCAATATATGGGAGAATGGATCTACATTATTTTTTTATAAAGGATTTAGAATGGATCTACATGATAAATCATATCTTTGAAATATAAACAAATCCGATGTGACAAAAAAAATGTATAAAAATATTGTTGCAATGGCAAATATATAGCCTTAAATAGTATATTTGAATTCTGTACCTCTATTATCATTGGCTTCTTTCCCCTTGCTTAATTTATATCCATTCATCAGATCCAAGCGTTAACACTTATAAACCTTAGATCCAACACACTTTCTTTGCTATGTCACTCAACACCTTAATTAGTAGTGTACATGTGCTAGGTCATCCTTCGACATAATTTCACTTATGAATCTCATAAAAGATAAATTAATACGAACCAATATACATAAAACCAAATACATATGTTGATCCAGTGGTTTCCCTATAACTAGTTCAATCATAGTTACGGATAAATGATTTACATTAACTTGATATTATCAAAGAATGATTCCGGCCACCGTAAGATATTATGTGCCAAAAATAATTGGAAGTTCTAGTGTCTAACAAAAAGGTTAAAAGTAATGGGTTTGACTAGTATAAGTATATCGGAATAGCTAAATTACTGGAATAAAAAATGAGAAACTCTATTCAAATAAGTTTTTGTTCCTCTCTTAACATTACTAGATTTTTTAAAAGGGTCTATAATTTAAATATTTGGGTTTGAATTATAGGAAGTTTTGAAGGCTTAAATTATTTTTAAATTTATATTGTTTATAGAAAATAGTAATGGATTAAAAGAACAAAAACTTCTTTTAGTGTTAATGAATTAGAATTTCCCCCAAAAAAAACTTGTAAAATGAATAAAAGTATTAATCAGAATTGTAAAATAATTGAAAAACAAAAATTTACTATTTAATAGATGAATAAATCTTTATATGATCTACTTAATAAATTAAAACATGTGGATTTAAAAATCGATCACTTACTAGTTTTGTTCTATATTTTGTTGTTCCGTGCGTTGTGAGTGATCAAAATACATGGTTGAGTCACGTTTTTAGAAAAAATAAAAACGTGAAAAGCTTTATACTCCTATATTCAAGCCGGATATTAAACGTGATTTAAAAATCGATCACTTATCAAACGTGAAAAAGTGTAAATAGTGAAACTAGTACAGTAAACCAAAATATATTAATAAAGTCAAGAACGACTCCCAAGGCTGCATTATTTGCTAAAGAAGTCTTTTTCTCTTTCGCTTCCATGAAATAGGATTAAAGAAATCAGACCCACTTATTTAAGGGCTGTCTCCTATAAGACCTATCAAGTTGAGTAAAACCAAGAGAACTCAGAAATCCTGCTGAGATCTGGCCATTGGTAATCCTCTCAACCCATGAATCCTTGTAATAATCCTAGAAAGATAAGGCACCAGAGTCATATGCCTCACGAAAGAGACGAAACAAAGAAAGAGAAGAAGCTTCTTCATCGCAACATCGAACGGCAAAGAAGACAAGAAATGGCGATTCTTTTTGCCTCTCTTCGTAGTCACCTACCTCTCCAATACATCAAGGTTCATATATTTATTTACTCAAACTAAATACAAAATTTTCCTTTCAAAGTCATTTATGAGAGATTTTTGTTTTCTAGGGTTTTAGTTTTGACAGGTTTATAGCTCTCTTTCTTCGCAGGGAAAGAGAGCGATGTCAGATCATGTAAACGGAGCAGTAAATTTCATCAACGACACGCAAACTCGGATAAAAGATCTTGCCGCAAGAAGAGACGAGCTAAAGAAAGATATGGGTCCGATTTGTTCGGGCCCTAGTAGTCAAACCGGATCTGGATCCGGATCTGGGTCAAGTAGATCAGATCCAGCTAGTGTCATGGTGCAACCGTGCGTGAGCGGCTTCGAAGTGGTTGTGAGCAGCTCAGCATCAGGTCTCGAGGCTTGGCCACTCTCAAGAGTTCTCGAGGTTCTACATAAACAAGGACTTGAAGTCATCAGCTCTTTAACCGCACGAGTCAACGAGAGGCTCATGTACACTATACAAGTCGAGGTAGGGTTACATATATTTTAGTTTTATTATAGGGTTTTTCATTTATGCTAACTTATGTAATCTTTTAGCAAAAAAAAAGTGTGCTAACTTATTGTGAACATGTACTTATGTTTATATGTCCGCAGGTAAATAGCTTTGTCTGCTTCGACTTAGCTTGGTTGCAGCAAAAGCTCATTGAGGAGTTGGTACTTTCGACGACGGGGTAATCAACTTTTAAGTACTAAGAATTTTGTCAAATGATACTTTTGTCCGATCTCTTTGTTTTATTTTTCGTAGAATTGTGTTTCTTTTGGTGTTTCTCTCTAGGAGTGCATCTTTATGTGAAGATGATCGGATTAGCCAATTCTTAACTCTCTTTCATTCTTCTTTATATATATGAGTATATCGAGTATCTTTTGAATATCAAGAAATTCTTCCTGCATGTGCATCAGAAAAACAAAAATATAGTGACATTTTGTAACGGAATTCTTCTTGTGCATCAGCAAAACAAAAAATCTAGTGACATTTTCTAAGGGAATTCGTCAGCAATCGTTATAACTTTATTGAGCCTTCTATCGAGTTCAAGTTTTAGGCCTTCTGTCCATCGCATTATTTCGGTTTCTTTGCCTTTCCACATCTATTTTATCCGTTGAATAATAATCTTCGTTAGATTAAAAATCACACTTAGATATATACTAATTATAAAGTTAAGCGATAATGGCATTATTTCGAATCTTAAAGCAATTAGAGATACGGGGAGATTGAGTGGTTGAGATCTCTCTAATATACCTTTAATTTAATAGTTTTAGTTAATTGTTAAGTAGAGAGATGCTGTCCTTTTGCACACCAAAAAAGGAGATATGCTGTCCAACGAATTTATGATCTTCAAACCGGATTATGTTCCAACAAAGACAGCCTAACATCATTACTTAAATCAGTTTCTGATGATGAGTAATTAAATAATTTTCCGACAGTATCTCAAAACCAAAACAGATATTGAAGTTTAAAGTTTAAACCCCCTTTAATTTTTTTTGGTACAAGACACTATTTCCTTTTGTATTTTGTAACTATATAGTTCACATGGATGATGATTTTCATATATATATATATATATACTAGATGTGTTCCCGCGCATAATGCGCTGGGTAATATTAATATTTTTTTTTAATGTTATGTTAATTTTAATTTTTATAGACCCTAATAGGTATGTCTTTATTTTCTTAGTATTCTCATTAATATTTTATAACATATAAAAAGAAATATATTGTTTATGTTTTCGATCGAAAACATTATAATTTCACCTGTTCATTTCTTTTTTCTTAACATATATTATTTTGTTGTTGATTAAAAATATTTAGGTTTTTATTTTTAAATACAGTATGAATTCTCGGTTATCGATTTATGTATGTTATTTTTCATCTTAGCTGTTAAATATTTTCAAAATAATTATGTGAATCATTTCAAAATATTTAAAATTGCTTATGATTCAATTCAATTTAAAATATCTTTAGAAAAAAATGCTAAGAAAAATTAGCCTAATAAAATCTTTCTTAAAATACATAACTATTAATCGAGAAAAACAGAAAATAGCAATATCCAATATATAATTATCTAAAAGAATATGTTCAAACAATCTGATTTTATGGATTAATTTTCAAAAATATGATGAGTCCGCAAATTTTTATTTCTAATTTTTTCATCAGAGCCATGATTTCAAAAACCAAATCTCCAGAAAATGTTGTATTACAAATTTCCCATCAAAACTTTGTTCATCGAAACCATTATTCCAAAAACTATTTCCCAAAGCAATTTGATTCCACAAATTTCCCACAACAGAAGAAGTAAATGTGTTCATTTTTTTTGCAATCAATACTTGTACAATAAAGAAACTCAAATTAATTTTAAAAATAGATATTATCCCTGTTATCACATTCTATTTTTCGAAGATATACAGTATATGATGAGTTATAAATTTTATTTTGAAAAGATACTTATGTTATGTGATTCGTTTCTCAAATTTTTAAAATCACTTATTTAACAAAATTTAATAAAACTTCAGCAAAAATGCTAAAAATTCAGTGATGAAGAAACTATCTTCAAAACGCATAACTAAAAATCGATACAACAAATAGGAATATCCATTAATTACAAAAAAATAGGAATATCCATTACATATTTGATATTTCACTCAAAAAAATTATGTAACAATTTACATTTTAATATTTCATGCATCATGCACGGGATTAGTGTTAACTTTTAATTTAGTTAATTATGGTTGGGGTTTTGTTATTAAAGCTTAAATCTGCAAATTATCCGCCAATAATATTTTTTTTCTAAATATATGATTCTACATATTTTCAGCCTAAAAATAGAAATCTTTCTCCTTCCTAAATTTTATATGAATGACATGGTTATAAAAACCAAATTTCTGAAAGATTTTATACATTAATTCCTCAAACTTCCCGCAAATAAAGTAATAATGATTTGAAATAGATAATTGATTCCTAAAACTTCCCGCAATATATATTTTTTTCAAAACAAAAATTTCAAATCCACTCCCCACCCCTCCTTACATTAGATATCGCAATAGTTTTCTTTTCATATATTGAAAATATCCATACTTTTACAAACTATAAGTAATGCTTACGTACTAAGAAAACATGACATAAAATAATAGGTTTTTCTGGTCCAGTAACGCATATAATGATTTTTATTTCGAATTGAGAAGAAGAAACTGCAAATAGTACATGGCAATACTTTAACAAAAGAAAATGGCAATAACTTGGCATTTGAATAATCAAATAAACAAAATTCTAATAGTAAAAAAAACATTTCTTTAAAATCTTCATTTCCACTTGTTTGCTTGTAAGGAAGCTTCATTTCCGGAGCAGATGTGAGACCATAGACCATATTTTTTCAAAACAAAAATTTCAAATCCACTCCCCACCCCTCCTTACATTAGATATCGCAATAGTTTTCTTTTCATATATTGAAAATATCCATACTTTTACAAACTATAAGTAATGCTTACGTACTAAGAAAACATGACATAAAATAATAGGTTTTTCTGGTCCAGTAACGCATATAATGATTTTTATTTCGAATTGAGAAGAAGAAACTGCAAATAGTACATGGCAATACTTTAACAAAAGAAAATGGCAATAACTTGGCATTTGAATAATCAAATAAACAAAATTCTAATAGTAAAAAAAACATTTCTTTAAAATCTTCATTTCCACTTGTTTGCTTGTAAGGAAGCTTCATTTCCGGAGCAGATGTGAGACCATAGACCATGTATGAAGTATCTGCATATTTCATCTAATTTCAAACCAAATAGATCAGAAAAAATGATTTATAATCGCATAAAGATTTTACTTAGCAAACAAACACAAATTCCAATAGATAATAAAACAAATTAAATCTTACTACACATAATCCACTATTGGGGCTAGATCGTCTTGCTTGCTTACGTGGTTTCACCATAGATTCCTTTTTGTGATTTCATAGTTTCAAAGCAGAAATGAAAACGGACAGTAACAAACAAAATATATATATATATATATATATATATATATATATGAAACAGTTGGAACTTTCATAGTAAAGGTTAAAACTTTCTTTTTCTTCTTCGTGTGGTAACGATTGTAAAGAGACAGAGGAGTCAACGGAGCTGGAAACCAAAATCGGGGAGGATTAAAGTGGAAGATCAAATCGAAGAAGGAAGCATATGAGTAGTGAGAGAGATGAAGGATCCTTCATACCTACGATTGATTAGTAACCTCATATGATAACTCAAACCTAAATATTTCGATCGGAAGGATGATGAGAGGCAAACATGTAGAATACTCTGCTTAAATAGAAAAATGAGGTGATGCTATTAGGTTAAGCCACTGTCTGCAATATCTTTCTCATTAATTGTCATACATTATCGCAAGGAAAGTAGTTATACAATAGAAAATATGAACATCACTTTACCCTATTCTCTTCTGATTCGGGATATACAATTTAGGAATCTCTCAAACAATTAAGTTAGGCACGTCAAAGTAAGGAATATAGTAATTTACTTGAGGAAGAAGGTTTTCATTGTAATTGTTAATCGGATCATACATAGATTATATAGTATTCGAATATTACATTTAGGAAATAAAGTTGAATTCGTATTTAGATTTTAAGCAATAAGATGCAACCTTAACTATGACGATTATATATATATGGAAATTGCTTACCAAAATTAAAAAAAAAAATATATATATGGAAACTCGAAAAACTTGAAGAAAAAGTTTAAGATCATTTTATGGAAACGAAGAAGTTTGCAGAATCTTAACTTTGGGCCATCCATATTCCTAAATTTGATCCATAATAGAAGACAATATATTAAAAGCCCAGCAACCAGGTTAAATAAAGTAAGTATCCGTCAACGTTTTAAGGATCCGCGTGTTTATCCGTTTTTCGACCCGAATAATAATGTAATTATTTAAATAATTTAAAAATGAGTCCAAAAAACTGTGAGCTTGCCACATCAACAAAAATGTATGGTCTTTAATATATTGTAGGATATTTGGAGTATAGATTAAATTATTGATTTTCTTATCGTTCTTTTACATCGCACCGTACGTAAAGGCTAACAATGAAAAGATTTCTATGTCGGATCCCCAATTCGAACACAATGGGAAAAACAATGTCAATGATTTGTTATAAATATTGGATGACAATGTCAATGATTTTAAGTTCGAGATGTTTGCTTTTGTTTTCTTTTTTATCAACGGGTTCAAAACATTTCTCACACTACAAGAAATATGGACATTGATAGCACATTACCATAGCACGGTGTTCGTAACTGCTATTAAAAAGGGAATGTTAAATTAGGATACCATATTATAGCATTTTAAGAATGCTACATCGAAATTTTATGAAGCGGGAACAAAAAATTGTCTTTTGGAGCCCAATTTCTGTAGTGGCCGCCAACACTTAAACAAAAAACACAAATTAGCGGTATCGAGATTTTCTTCTCTATACGTTCTCGAGACAAAAAAAAAAATCTCTTCGAATCCATAAAAGCTCTCGACCCACACTTCTCCTCCTTCTATCCTCGCCGTCTCCGATCTACTCCTCCACCGTTTTCGCCTCTCCCCACCCTCCTCCTTCTCTCCCTCTCACTCAGCCTCCTCCTCCACCTCCATTTCCCCCGACCCAGCTTACCCAAACCCTAACTCGCCTCTGATTGGAATCGGAAATTGGGATTCTGATACATAGGTTTTCGTATGTGTTTAGTGTAGTAGCTCGATTCAATTTATTTTCTTGTAGATCTCGCCGTTGCCATGTCGCAGAGATTCTGTCGACTGATTTGGAGGTGAAATTTATGAAAAAAATCCCTTTTAATCCTTTGTCGTGATTGGTATTTGCTATTTCTTTCTTTTGGGTCTAAGATTTTTCGCTTATGTTTCAGAAAGTTGTACTCTTGTTGATATGACTGTTGATGATTTCTGGATCCACATTTGTTAAAGGTGAAAATTTAGGGTGTCTAAAAATTTAAAACACTTGACGACTATATCAGTTTATGAGATTATTTAAATATAAGCTAGTGAGTGGTGTTGTTATGTTGATGAGAGATCGTGGGACTAAGTTTTGTGTGATTCATCAGGGGAACAGAAGAAGAAAAAATCACTGATTTTGGTTGCTTGGAATTTCGATGGTACAGAAACTGGTTGACTGTGAACTCTGAAGGATGAGGATCGACTCAAAAGAGTAAAACCATAGCCTGCTTCATGGCTGTAGTATGGTCTTCAAATTTCCTGCAGCAAGGTATCTTTTTAAACTTAGATTTTCTCTTTGAGGCCAGTTGCTAAACTTATTGGTAATCGTTTGGAATGTATGGGTCTTATGTTGAGTAGTGATTAAAAATGCATAACTTTGGTTTTTGATCTTAATGATCTCTCGTCTTTTACCAAGATATTGTTAGCTAAGGTTTGAGAATGGAGAATTTAGTGGATTACCGGTTTTGATCTCTTCCCAGTCTGTCCTATGTTTGTTTAACTGTGGTAGTTTCGGCCTCTGAATTTATGTCGCTGTTGTAAGTCTATATGTGAAAGTGACAAGGTTTAGGTGAAAGTTTGTTTACTGAAGTTAGATTTAATGTTAACATTTGTTATTTTCTAGTTATGCAGCTTCTATGGTGAACCGGCTATCATGTAATAGCCCTCATGAGCGCTCATCAAAGCAACAATTTACTTCAGATGCTGTCATTAAGGTTGTTAAGTGCTTCATCTTTCTTAATGATCACTCTTGAACAAAAAAACATGGTTAATAATTTAAGTCATTTTGAGAAGAGCAACCAATCCGTTACTTCGTCTATGCAGGCTCTCGTTACTTTACTATGTCTGTGAGGTGCAGTGCCGTTTATTAGGAAAAGTTATATTTCTAAGGAAGTAATTTGGTTGACTGTTTTGGTTTTTGCAAGGATTGTATGTGCATGGAACCAAATGAAGCCGAAGATAGTGGTAATGGAGCAGCAAGCCACAAGCGAATTTCTAAGTATCCAAGGTGAGCAAATAATCCTTTTTGGCGCATACAGACTTCAAGTAACAGAAATGATAAACTTAATTGATAAACTGTGTGTATTTGGGTTTGATTTCTCTTGTTTTATAGATCGTTTTCATTGCTTTAGACTGAGATCTTTGTTCACGTTTCCAAAGTTGTGTTTTTTTTTATGAATCGGCATTTGGGTTTTTGACAGTTTCTGCAGATTAAACGAAAAGTTCTTAACATTTTTAATATGAGAACATCTATGTTGAGCCTCTCTTGGCGTTATATACTTCCTTGCTCTTCTTTTTCATAGATTTCTCACATTTACTTTAATGATTTATTGTTGTTAGGGAGTAGCACCAGCTTTCTCTGTGGATCATCTGGGAATGGACGCCGCCGCTGCCGTTGTGGATCATCTGATATAAGAGTTTCTTAGACTTTGTTGGTAGCTGCACTTGTGTTGTTACTCGTTTTAAGACTTATGTATGGTGTGGTGGATTATGATATATATATATATATATAATTTTCAATATATGCAAAAAGGTTCCTTTACTATTATGTATTATAAATACAATATTAATCACATCGAATAAGAATCATTATAGTAATAATTATTGCTTCAATAAGCTGCTATAAAACAATGGATCATAGCTTAGTAAATTAGCTATAACTAATAATACTACAGCACCACAAATATGATATGATATCTAATCTAATAGTACTCGAAATGAGTTATAACAAAATATAATACAGCACATAAATGTGTTATAGCAAAAGATGTTAGAGCATTCTAATAACGCTATAGTAGATAAACATTTAATAGCACATTGAAAAAGTGCTATCATATGGATCTGACCTACGATAGCTCCGGTTAACACAACGTTTATGAAAACGCTATCAAACATATATTATAGCACTAATCGTATGCAGTCAATGAGCATATTTCTTGTAGTGTCATTTTCTACTCCTTTGAGGAAAGGTATAGTCGAACTTCTATGCTTAAAGATATAGTGGTGAATCATAACTAATGAAGGCATGCAGTGCAGAATTTGAGACAGCTAACCTAACCTAATTTGAAAACTAATTTTAATTCTACATATATGTCTGGTTTAGTTGACATAAACCTATCTAGTTGTGTGTGAATGTGGCCCCTTTAATGTTGATATTTAGTTGGCAACCATATCGATATCCGTATGTACTAATAAAAGCCGCTTGTGTGTGGTCAGGTTTCGAATATATTTGGTGGTTATTTAATATTATTTTTGGGTGCTAAATGTGGTTTACTAATAGTACCAAATATCCTACAAAATTAAAAAAATCCACTGATCGAATGTTGGTCAAAAATATATTTAACTTCACAAAATTCTTCTGTGAATAAGAGTGTCGAAATTGAGTTTTTGGTATGTGAGTTGACTCGTATCAACTAGACTTTTAATGATATATCATAGTGTCATAGTTCTTTTCTTTTGGGGTTCAAATATAGTGTTATACATATATATTCATTAACTAACTGATTTAGATAAACTATTGAAATTGGGTTGAAAAATTATAATATGAAGCAACTCTAGTAAATTATGAGTTATTTCAATCCAGAATCCATGCGTCTCTCCTAAAGCGGAAATCGTACAAATACTGCCAAGATTTTAGACAAACTTACGAATTAATTTTCGAAACTGAATCCATGATCAAGAAATATTTATGTCAAACTGATTTTTAATGCCTGTTCGAGGTTCTGGCCTAACCAAAATGTCAATAAATTCACATTCCACAGCAGATTCCTTAGTTCTCAGCTGTATTGTATGCCATACGTGGTAACCAATTCTTTGACTGGTCTAAAATATAACATAATTTGCTGCATGTATTGCCAACTATCTAAACGGATATAGCTAGCAAGAGGAAGCAAATGAACATAGAAGCAAAATTAAAAAGCCAATATTATCTCTTCCTCTGTTTGAGATATTTAGATATCTTCTTGATTTTTGGCATAGGAACAGCAAGCAAAATCAAGACTGTTTTTGTATCAGATTTTTCTGGATGATTTTGTAATTGTATGAATGCTCTATTTTTTTGTGTGTGTGCGAACGATGGTTAATATATAAACTCAACCTGCAACGACAGAGGTAACCGAACAAGAATACAAAATGGACACAACCAGACAGTTTGCCATATGACAGGCTAAACAAGAAAAAAAAAAAACTGAAAGTCTTGTCTGATAACAAAGAGATTTCATTCTACTGAAAGTTCTTGGATCCTTCACTGCAACAAAAGACAATCTTCAAGACTACACCATCTGCTATAATAACAGTGGTGCTCAACCAGCTAACAACGTAACAACCCAGCAAGGGAAATTCAGCGGTAGAAGAAAATCAACTCATATGAGATGAGATCGCAAACCTAGTAACACCCGAGAAGAATTTTTTACCTGTAATAACATAATTCCCACCAAGAGGAATTTGATAGAACTTAACATCAAACATCTAGGAGGAGAACTTTGTTAGAGGTGAAATTAACACATTTCCCTGAGTCCATCACCATTAGTAAAATCATAAAGGCCCAATCCGATTTTAGTCCTAGCCCTCTCAATGAAATAGCAAGACTTGAGGAGAAATGCACAATTCATGAGAAAATGTAAACATAATCTCATACTGACTCGAAGAACGGAAGGAAATCAAGAACAAGAGGAAGTTCTCCATATCGCAAAAGAAGAAATTTTCCATCTCGCCAAAAGGAAAATATTCATCAAGGAGCCGACCTACCATCACTATATAATAAAGACCCCCATTCATTCAGAAGAATCCAGAAAAATATCCAGCAGAAACCTAGGCGATAGAATTCTTTTCATTTCTTCTTGTTCATCATTGTTCGTCTCGTCAAGCCTGTGGACGAGACCACATCCTTTTTTAACTTCTTTGATATTCTTCGAGTTAATCAAGCGCCCCAGTTTCCTAAACTCAATCTTTGATAACTCGTTTTCACGAGTTCTCACTTCTTATCTCGAAGATATCTTGACTTCTACCAAGACACATCATGGTGAATTCGAAAGAAAACACCCCTACCAGGAGTCCATCCCGCTAAGAAGGAAACCTTGGCAAAGAGCGCGTGCCGCCAACGGTGGATAAGCCGCTAAACGTCGAGGACAGAGCCAAATCTGTCCCCCAAGAAGTCGATCTACCTCGCCGCAACGATCTACTTCACCAAGGAAGGGTGGAAGCCCTCCTCCGTCCGCACGACGCCATCACACGAGGAAATCCTCTTCGAGTGATAGACTCCGCAAACTCATGGAGAAACTCGTGAAGCCGCTGGCCGAAGGCTTCGAGGCAATGCAAGCCCAGCAGAAGAAGACCCAAGAGCAAGTCGAGGCCCTGGCCCGAGAAGATGACAAGGAACCATTGGATTCCGCTGCCGCGATGAACAATGGAACCGCAACTCGTCCCACACGTATTGGCCGACAAGCGGCCCTAGAATTTGAGCGAATGAACCGTCGTCTTGACGAGTTCGATTCTAAGGTCCATCGCGCCACCAGCTCAGCCTCGGAGTTGACGAAATCACTCGCCGACACCCGGGAGAGCCCCCTCATCCACAAACTCCGTCAGATCGATTTGCGTGAAAGGATCCGACTCAAGATCGATTCCTACACCGGGGAAGAAGACCCTAAGAAGTGGCTAACGGCGTTCAACCTATGACAAGGGATACAACTCATATGACAAGAAGGAAGCCAACTACTGTCAAGTATTTGTCGAGCACATGACGAAAGACGCTTTGGTCTGGTTCTCCAACCTGCCCGCCGAGTCGATCGATAACTTCGACGACTTAACTAATGCCTTCATGAAGCACTATTCCATGCACATGACCCGAGTAACCCGGAACATGTTCACCATGATGAAAGCTCAAGGAAAATCCTTGCGCGAGTTCATGGAGAAGTTCAAGGAAGCGGCTCGCGACGTCGCAGACATGCCGGATAGAGTCCCTCTGGAAGCACTTCGCAATGGCCTCTGGTACGACTCCAAATTCAATGAGGACTTATCACTAAGGCCTCCTGCAACTTTGGTAGACGCATTCCATCGCTCCCGAAACTACATCTTCCTCGATGAGGACAAACATTTATATGCCGAGAACCATGGGGATATAAGGACAGCCCCGTCGAAGCCAAGGGAAGATGCCGTGGAGGTACGGAGGAGACCCGAACCCAAGAGATCGCTCCTCACATCATTCGCAGCAGCTGATGACGCCATGACGGTTCCGTCAAACGCCATCCCGCTTGACGACAATGACCCCGACGCATTCTGCCACCTTCACGGAAACAGCGGCCACTCCACAAGGAACTGCAAGCATCTCGCTCGCAATCTCCTATGGATGTATCAACAAGGAGAACTCCCCCAGTGAAAGGAGACTGCTCCCAGCGCAAAAGGAGATCGTCGCTGTAACACCCCCGATTCGATCTATAATAAATCTAATCGAGTTACAGATGAGACTTAGAAAGTCCAGACTTGAGTCCCGGAGGGGATCCTTGACTCATATCCGGTCCCGCCCAACTCCCTTACCACAATATCCAATATACTAAGGCTTTGCAACCCGTATTATGAATATTAGTTGTGTTAGTTCGGACAAAACAAATATCATCCGAACAAGCCATCTTTTAATAAAACATAATTTTATTCCCATTTATATTTTATTAAAGATGAAGTTTTTAAAATACAAAAAAAGGTTTTAACCATGGCCTAATGCCCAAATAAATCAAAATAAACTAGGTGTGGGGTTTTAAAGTCATTACAAATTAAAATTTTACAAAAGCCAAGGGAAATCTACTCCAGTGCCTACGTTCCACGTACTTCCAGGTTGATCTAGGGGTTTCCTGAAAAACAAATAGTCATCATAAGTAACCTAATGTTACTTAGTGAGTCTAGGACCCTCTATACAACAAGTTTTCCCCCACTAATCTAAAACAAAGTACTAATAAAGTACGCATAACTCATCTAATTGGTAACACACATAGTCAACCAACGAGATGAGAGAAAGCGGAAGCAAACAAACACACAATAATGCAATATGCTCTACATGACCCTATATGCATGCAATAACATCCCATGTTATGAATGCATCCTAATATGCATTTTTAGGCCTCTAATACATGCTGATACTCCCCTCACGCGATATCCGTTCTAGAAATCACACAGAAACTATTACCGGAAATCTCGCCACCGTTATCCGTTACAATCACGGAACTCACGGTACTTGTGCTCAAATCACCTGACAAGAACACAAGCTTAACTCATACCGTCGTACTACCGTCGGCCAAGGGAGCTACCCAAGTATATCCGAGTTCCCGCACCGCAGGGTATGAGGAGTACCAAGACATGCCCTAAGATCATGATTTACGCCAAAAATCAAATGATCTATCTATCCTAAGAGTCACCAAGACTCTTAAATGCAAAAGATCTATAGCCCTTGCTATGTTCCACCCATATGAACCCATAGTTTTAATACTATGTCTCATATGCACTCAGATTTATAATTCTTTGAATTATAATCCTACCAAAAATCAAAAGAAAAAAACAAAATAAAGAAATAAAAGTTACTTTGGGACTCTTACCCACAAGTAACACCTAAATTTCTAGTTGTCATGTAGTCTAGTCATGAGAACACCTTTGGATCGCATGTTTCATGAGTTCGATTATACATGCAAACCTAGAAATTATAAGAAAAACAACTAAGCTTTTATGAGATCTAATCGGATGAAACACCTTTGGATCGCATGTTCCATACCGAGATCGATTCTCATAAAAACAACTCAACTAAACTAAACTATACTACCGAGACTCACAGATTTAACGATGGTGTAGACGCTTGACACTCCAAACTCTATACCGTCGCTCCTAAGCTCTCGTTCTACTCTACGAACCTCACCTTACTATTTCTTCACTCTCTCACTTTTTTACTAAACTTAAGGAAGAGAAATGAAGAAAAATAGTTTACAATGGTGAGGGAGGGGTATTTATAGTGGCGGAGGAGACATGTGTGGGTTGAAGTCTTCCAATAGTCGATGGCACCTTTCAAGCATGTAGAGGAGTTCTTGACACTTGTTGGGATTCCATTTACTTAGGGAGTAAGGAATGTGTTGGTGACACTTGTTGGTTCTTCTTACACTTGTAAAATGGAAGGTTCCATTTGTCATAGGAGTTTGGAGATCCAACTCCCAAATAACAAGTGTTGATTCTCAAAAAGGCACTTTTTGTCTTCTCGCGACACTTGTCAAAAAGTGACTTTCTCGGCCAGCTTTTTGTCCGCTCGATCGAGTTGGCCGTCCTTGTTGGTCGAGTTGATTGTTTCTCGGCCAAATATTTCTGGCCGAGGTTTCTTCCCGGCCGGGTCCAATTCGTATGGCCGTGCTGCATCGAACAAAAATAACCTCCTTGGGCGCGAAATGATTGGTTTCGCGTTTGAATGCGCGTTGGACGTTCCGGCCGCGCTTACGTCACTATGAGGGATATTACATTCTCCCCCACTTCAAAGAATTCGTCCCGAATTCTCTATGTATGTGATGGCTCGCCTTCTTCCATTTGTGTTGCTTCTTCCATGAAAAACTCCGGTAGTTGGCTCGAAATCTTTCTTCGTCTTCCCAGGTGATGACCATTCTGTTCTGTCTGCCCCAGAAAACTTGTATTTGTGGGATGCGCCGATTTTTGAGTTCTCTAACTCTTCTTAGACCGATCTTGATGGGTCCTTCCGGATAAGTGAGGTCTTGTCGAAGGTCTTCTATCATTCCGGTTCGATGGCGTTTGGATCAGCTACATGTTTCCTCAACATGAAAACGTGGAACACAGGATGTAGATTTATTTCTGGAGGTAGTTCTAATCGGTAAGCTACGATACCTACTTTCCCGATGATCTTGTATGGTCCGATATAGCACACTGCGAGTTTGCCAATCTTCCCAAACCTATCTTTCCCTTTCTGAGCTGCTACTTTGAGGTACACCTGATGTACTTGCATTTTACATGGTTTTAGTACATCTTTTATTCATCTTTTGCATAGTTTTAGCATCCTTTAGCATCATATCTTGTTCTCTTTCTCTTCTTGTGCATTCATAGAAGTTTTAGGTTGCATTTGCATACATATGCATGTTTGGTCTTTGGAATAGGTCTTTTGGAGTATTTTGGAGCATATGAGACGTGAGGAGCAAGGAAGGACTCGGTACATGGACGCAGCTCAACTGGATACGCAAAGGAAGAAGCCATCTTGACGACCAGCTCGACCACCATCGACCACCAGCTCGAGTTCCTCGACTCGACCGACCAAGCTTCAACTCGATCGAGCTGAGAAGTCAAAATCAAACCCGAAAAATGTTGCTTCCCCCTTGACTTGCCTTTGACCCTAAACCTAAATCCTCTTATATTTAAAGGCTAAAAGCCACGAAAAAACCACCAAGCTTTAGTTTTAATTCAGTTTTAGATTTCTTTTAATTTATTGTCTTTTACTTTTGAAAACCCTAGCCACTCTTTGTGTTCTTGCTCTTGAATCCTAGATCTTGGCTCTATCTTTCTATATTTGCAGTTGCTTATTTCAATAAAAGTTGTTTATCTTTATCTCCTCTTTCATATTATGTCTTCTTCATTGCATTTGCTTGTGTTTACTGATCGCGGGATCAGGTCTTCCCTTTTCCTATCCCTGATTCTGCAAGTGCACAGATCAAAAGTAGTAAACGGGTATCGAACACAAGGAGCAGATAAGTACACTTCGAGTATTGCAAGTCTAATATAGCTAGAAAACAAGTATGATTTAGGGTTTTCATTGTGTAACAAGTAAATCAACAACATATTAAACGGTTTATGAAAATCAATAGAGGGAAACGCTAGGCAATGAGAAACTCGCAGAGATTCAAGGTTAACAAGATATTAGAAGGTTCTAGGGTTTGCGCTATCTAGAACTCAGGTCACGATTGTATGATCTTTCCACTGTCGAGGCTCCGACCCCTTTGTTAATCTACCTAGTCGCTAAACTTTTGGTATGTCCCTAGGTGATTAAATCAAGCAATAGTTCGTTCAAGACCCAATTGTTCACAACCCCGCATAGATCAACTTTCGCAGTCTATGAAGTTTTGCTCACCAAATACTTAGTTCAGGTTATATAGCAAGCTTTTGGAGAGTATATGAAACCTAAGATCTGATGCTAGTTGATCAGAAAAGCAAGCAGCAATGAATTCAAGCAGAGGCGAAGATGCGATATATAAACCCTATGTGACTTCTAACAACCTATCAAACCATGAACTCTTTGATAGATCTCACAACCTAACTAGTGAATTACTCAGACATAATCAAAGCAAAACACAAAGAGATGAAGAAAACATGATTGCAATAAAACAAAGTATGAAATCGAAATACAAGGCGGCTCTCTTTTCACAAGAGGCTAAAAAGCTATATATATAGTGCTAGGTCTTTTGAGGCGGCTTAGGGTTAAGCCGGGCTTGAAAATATGAAATCGGGCTTCAAAACGGGCTTCGGGTCGACCGCGGCGTTGGGACGGTCGGTCGGGACGATCGGCCGGACAGTCGGGTTGTGGCCGAGTCGGAACGGTCGTGGTCGGACGTTCACGGTCGGCCGGCGTGGTCGAGCGGATAGATTTGGCCGATGAAATCTCTCGGCCGGACGCGGGACGTAGTTCCCGGGTCGGACGGAGCGTTCGGCGCGGTACGCGAGACGAGTTGCGCGGCCGCGAGGCGTTACTTCCCGGCTCGCGCGGCGTGGCGTGGCGGTTGTGGCGTGGCCGACCGCGGGCTTAGTTTCCCGGGTCGTGATGCGTGATCGGCCGAGTGGTTTGGACTTTGGCCGAGACTTCAGACGGACGGACACAGTTTTGGCCGAGCGCGGAACATGCGTTCCTCGGCCAGCCGGACTGCGCGGTTGGGCGCTGTTTCTCGATAGAGCCGTCTGGACAGTCTCCACTCTTTTGGTTGTAACTCCTTTTCTACTCATCCAAATTAGGCCGTTCCAGTTGCGTTGGAAAGTTAACTCAATCAGAGCACGCAGGGAACTGGTCTTGATGAAATCCATTGAGTAGATCTTTTTCTGGGCCCTCTTAAAGTTGGTGCTTGTGCATGGAGCGCTTGAAGTGCAAATCCTATGGTTTTGCTCCAAAATGCATCATTTCACCTGTTTAGACTCTAGACACTATAAACACAGTAAAACTACCTTTTTAGATAGAAAACCTGCCAAAAACCATTAGAAAACAATGCTAAAACAGTATAAAAAGTGGTAAATTAGAGGTATATCAACTCCCCCAGACTTAGATCTTTGCTTGTCCTCAAGCAAAAAGAATCTAGATCCGTGAAAGAGGTTTGAAAACGTGGAAGCTCCCTTGCTCTTTTGAATATCCTGTGAAAGGTTCCTTTCCTGTATTCCACTATGAACATAGACAACATAAGGTTAGCTTCACATACACCCTGCAAGTTTAGCGAACAATACCAACCCAACTAGTCTCATCCAGCAATCCAAACTCTCTATTGCTAACCTCTTGCATAAATTTAAAGCGTGAATTCTTTATCAAGGGGACATCGATCAATTGAACTTGTTCTTACCCACTTGATCCTCTCCAAGATTGCCTCTTTAAGTGCAATGAGTTCTTTTCCTCTCTCTTTCTCACATCAGAACTTTGAAAGGTCAATTTCTCCCTACTTTTCTAGGGTATCATTTTATTTTTTCTATTGACCCTTCTTTCAACCACAGGATAAGTCTTTAGCTTGTTCCTTGTTTGACTAAGGTATTCCATAAGACATGAAGGTACAGACATATGCATTCCTCATGCTTACTTGTTTTCCTTGTGCTCTTTGAGCTTTTTCTCATAAACATTACTTACCATTTGGGATGGGAGAGAGAGGAGAACTCTTTAAAGATTAGACAAATCTTATTGAAAATCAAGCAAGGAACTGTCGACATGTATGCCAACCCCCTTGACAAGAGTAATTAAGATTGATTAAGGGTGAGGTTAACTCTAGATTGCTTGGTTACCTTAGAAATTTTGCTGAGCTAGCATGTCGATCCACTGTAAGAGCTTCTGTTAGGCTTGTGCCTTTAGCTGGTTTCTGCTCTAGGGTCATGGATTGTTAGCACAACACTCTCAATTCTCAAAGCAAGTTCATAACTTCCGGACTGGTTTTTGACTCAATAAAACTTTTTGAAAAACATGAAACAAAGTGAATAAAACATAAGAAAAGAAAGAAAAATGCATTAGTAACACAATAAAACTCCCCCCAGACTTAACTTGCACCGTCCCGGTGAAAGCAAATCACATTAAGGTGAGAGGTAATATTCAAAACAAAAGAAAATTAAAGAAAGAAAATGAAAAGAAATGACCTTCAATGGGTTGCCTCCCATTCAGCGCTTTGTTTAAAGTCATTAGCTTGACTGTATGGCACTTCCTTAAGGATCTGGTGGATCGCCAAGAGCTAGTGTGGTCTCCTGTGGTATGGTGGTGGAGGCTAGGTAAGGTTTTAACCTTTGTCCATTGACTGTAAAGTCTCCTCCCATTGGGTCCCATAGTACCACTGCTCCATAGGGGCGAACTTCTTTAATCCTGAATGGTCCTGACCATCTTGAGCGAAGCTTTCCTGGAAAGAGTTTCAACCTTGAGTTGAATAGTAGAACTTGGTCGTTTGGCGCAAAGTTCTTTGGGATGATCTTGCGGTCATGGAAAGCTTTGGTTCTCTCCTTATAGATCTTTGAATTCTCATAAGCCAGATGCCTAATCTCATCAAGCTCATTCAGCTGAATCAATCTTCTTTCTCCTGCTGTCTTTAGGTTGAAGTTCAACTCCTTAATAGCCCAAGCTGCTTTGTACTCCAGCTCCACAGGTAAATGACATGCTTTACCATAAACAAGATGAAAGGGGGTGGTACCAAGTGGTGTTTTGAAGGCAGTGCGGTATGCCCATAGAGCATCATCTAGTTTGGCACTCCAATCCTTTCTTGTCTTGCCTGTTGTCTTCTGAAGTATGCTCTTGAGTTCTCTGTTTGAGATCTCAACTTGTCCACTAGTTTGGGGTGGTAAGGAGAGGCAACTTTGTGAGTGACTCCATGCTTCTTCAAAAGGTTGGCAAAGATTCTGTTGATGAAATGTGAACCTCCATCACTTATGACTATCCTAGGCACTCCAAACCTTGGAAAAATGATGGATTTAAACATCTTGATGACCACTTGTGCGTCATTAGTAGGGCTGGCAATGGCTTCCACCCATTTGGAGACATAATCAACTGCCACTAGAATGTATTGGTCACCAAAAGAGGTTGGGAAGGTCCCATAAAGTCAATGCCCCAAACATCAAAAACTTCAACTTCTAGTATAAAGTTCTGTGGCATCTCATTCCTCTTGCTTATATTTCCCATTCTTTGGCAAGCATCACATCTTGATATGAATGCATGAGCATCCTTAAACATAGTTGGCCACCAAAATCCAGCTTGTAGGACCTTGGATACTGTCTTGTAAGTGGCAAAGTGCCCTGCATAGCTAGAACTATGACAAGCAAACAATATTCCTTCTACCTCTTCCTCTGGTATGCATCTTCTAAACATTCCATCTGAACATTTCTTGTATAAGTAAGGTTCATCCCAGTAGTACCTTCTTACATCACGCAGAAACTTCTTCTTTCTGTAGCCAAAGAAGTTTGGTGGTGGGTATTCAGCTGCAAGGAAGTTTGCTATGTGGCGAAACCATGGTGTGTTTGATGATGAGATCTTTGTTCCTGGCCTGTGATGGCCTAGTTGTCCATGCTTATTGCTAGCTTCAGCTGCATAAACTGTTCTTCAGGTAGCCTATCATCAAGGGGTAGATTTTCTTCAACTCTCATCCTTGAAAGATGATCAGCTACTCCATTATCTGCTCCTCTTCTATCCTTGATCTCAAGATCAAATTCTTGCAATAGTAGTATCCATCTCAACAATCTTGGCTTGGCATCTTTCTTGATAAAAGATACCTTAATGCTGCATGATCAGAGTGAACTATAACTTTTGATCCCACCAAGTATGATCGAAATTTTCAAATGCAAAGACAATAGCAAGAAGCTCCTTTTCTGTTGTGGCATACTTGCATTGTGCCTCATCAAGTGTTCTGCTGGCATAGTAGATCACATGTAGCTTCTTGTCTTTCTTTGTCCAAGCACTGCTCCTACTGCATAATCACTTGCATCACACATTATCTCAAAAGGTAGTTCCCAGTTTGGAGGTTGAACCACTGGCGCACTGACCAATGCCTCTTTGATCTTAGTGAAAGCCTTGTGACACTCCTCTGTGAACTCAAAGTTAATATCCTTGCATAATAGGCGTGTTAGCGGCCTTGCTATCTGTGAGAAATCTTTAATGAACCTCCTGTAGAACCCAGCATGTCCTAGGAAGCTTCTGATATCTTTGACTGTCTTGGGCGGCTGAAGGTTTGTCATTACTTCAATCTTGGCCTTGTCAACTTCTATGCCTCTCTCTGAGATTCTATGTCCAAGCACTATTCCATCTCTAACCATAAAGTGGCACTTCTCCCAATTTAGAACTAGGTGCTTGTCTTCACATCTCTGTAGCACTCTTCCAAGATTCCCCAAACATGATTCAAAGGAAGAACCATATACTGAGAAATCATCCATGAAAACCTCCATAATCTCTTCTATGAGATCTGTGAATATGGACATCATACACCTTTGGAATGTAGCTGGAGCATTGCACAATCCAAAAGGCATTCTCCTATAAGCATATGTGCCATAGGGACAAGTGAATGTAGTCTTCTCCTGATCATCTGGGTGGATTGGAATTTGGAAAAATCCTGAGTATCCATCCAAGAAACAGTAGTATTGATGATTGGCAAGGCGCTCAAGCATCTGGTCTATGAATGGCAAGGGGTAGTGGTCCTTGCGTGTGGAGGAGTTCAGCTTTCCTGTAGTCGACACACATTCTGTGTCCAGTGATTGTTCTTGTTGGAATGAGCTCATCATGTTCATTCTTGATGACTGTGATCCCTCCTTTCTTTGGCACGACATGTACAGGGCTGACCCATGCACTATCTGATATTGGATAAATCACTCCAGCCTTCAATAGCTTCATTATCTCCTTCTTGACAACTTCCTTTAGGTTTGGGTTTAGCCTCCTTTGGTGTTCAATTGAAGAACTAGACTCATCCTCCAGGATGATGCGATGTGTGCATAGTTCAGGTGAGATTCCTGTTAAATCATCCAAAGAGTAACCAAGAGCCTTTCTATGCTTTCTCAGTTCGCGAACAAGTAAAGCGGTCTCTTCTTTTGTTAGTGCAGCATTAACAATAACAGGATATGTTTCATTAGGACCAAGATATTCATACCTTAGACCAACTGGGAGTTGTTTGAGCTCGGCTTTTGGAGCTCTAAGTGGGCACCATGGGTCGAACTTAACTTGGTTTGTGATATTTCCTGATCTTGTCAATGTCTGGCTCTTCCTCTTCTCTCTCTAAGTCCATATAAGCTATTAGCTCTTTATAAGCTTCCTTGAATCCATGAACTTGACTAAGCATTGAGCTTCTCTTTCCATGTATCCATACTCATTCTCAGCCTTTGTCAAAGCTAGCTCCAAGGGATCAATAAGAAGGAGTTCATCCAGCACTTCTTCTCTTGTCTCTGCGAGCTCTCCAATCCAAAAAGCTTGACCATCTACAGTTGGCTTCTCCATAGACTTGTTTACTTCGAAATTCATCACTATATCTCCAAGATGCAAGTCAATCTTTCCATTCTTGACATCTATTATAGCTCCTGCAGTAGCTAGGAATGGCCTTCCCAAGATAAGAGGGTCTTTAGGTTGGTGTTCCAGCTCAAGAACTACAAAATCAGCAGGGATGTAGCAATCTCCAACCATGATTGGAACATCCATAATAACACCAACAGGGCGGCGAACAGATCTGTCTGCAAAGACTAGAGATATCTTTGTAGGTTTGAAGTCAGTGATGCCCAATAGCTTGGCCACTGAGTAAGGCATTAGGTTCACACTAGAACCCAAATCACAAAGTGCTCTATGGAAGTGTGTAGAACCGATCTTGCAAGACAAAACAAAACTCCCTGGGTCGTTCAGCTTCTCTGGCATGCGATTCTGAAGTATGGCACTACACTCCTTTGTAATCATCATTGCTCCTTCTTCAAGACTCACATTGCTTGTGAGTATGGCCTTCATATACTTCCTGAGAGATGGAATTATTTGGCAAGCATCAATGAAAGGTAACCTTACTGAAAGTTGGCTAACAAGATCCTTGAGCTTTGCTTGCTCCTTCTCCTTCTTGGGTTGAGAAAGAACATTTCTGTATGGGATCTTTGGCTCATACACTCTTGGTTCTTCAGGTGGCTTCTCCACTTCCTCCTGAGTTCCTGGTTCTATTCTGACATGGACTTCTTAGGTGGTTCAGTCCCATCTCCAATGATACATACTCCATTGGTTTCTTCTTGATGGCGGCTTTGCTTCCTCTTGATCTGGGTATGCTGGTGGTCATACCCTTTTCCATTCCTAAGAGTGATAGCTGCTACAGCTGCTCTCCTTGGATTGATTTCCACTTTTCCTGGTAGCATACCTTCTTCTCTCTTAATAGAGCTGGCTATGTTGGCAACTCTAAGATCCAAGTCTCTTGTGAAAGAGAAATTGAATCCAACTTCTCATTCAATCTCGTGAAGGCTGACTCCAATCTCTCATCAATCAAGGCTGTGTGCTCTCTATGAGAACTCTTGATGAAAGTTATCAAATCTTCAAAATTGCTCCTTGGCTCCATTCTTCTCTTGTGAGGTGGTTGCTGATAATTTCTTCCTCCATGAACATCCCTCTTCTCATTGGGTGATTCTTGAGTAAAAACATCATGCTCTCCTTTCCAAGCTTCTTCTCTATGTGCTGATCCATCTATTCCAACAAAGTTTACTTCTTCTTGGAAACTTGGAATCAAATCTCCAAAGTAATCTTGAATTATTGTGGATTCAACTCTATAAGCTTCTCTTTGTCTCTCCACTTCTCTTCCTTGGTTTCTCAGTATCTCAGCCATCATGGCTTTGATTTCGCTGTATCCATCTCTGTATGGATCAGAATTTATGGCCTTCACTGCTCTCTCATGCCAATGAAGTTGTCACTGTCGCTTGAGGCTAGATTTTCAATCAAAATCTTTGCTTCAGTAACTGTCTTGGTCATGAAATTTCCATTGCTGGCTGTATCAAGAGAAAATCTACACTTCCCACTTATTCCTCTGTAGAAAATGTTCCATAGACTGCCCTCAGATAGCCATGATTAGGACACTCTCTTGTATAGTCTTGAAGCGCTCCAATGCTTCATGAAAAGGCTCCACCGGCCCTTGTTGGAAACTAGAGATCTTTTCTCTCAACAAGTTTGCTCTCTGCTTTGTGAAAAAGTGACCTAGGAATGCCACCTTGTACTCTTTCCATGTGGTTATGGATTGAGCTGGAAGAGACTTAACCCAGCGCAAAGCCTTCCCTGTCAAAGTGAAAGAGAATAGTTTGCACTTTAAGTACTCTTTGGGCGCACCTCCTGCACTGATGGTGCCACAAATTTCTTCAAAAGCATCAATATGTTCCAAAGGATTCTCCTGGGGTTTCCCTTGGAACTGGTTTTGTTTCACCAAACCAATAATCTCCGGCGAAATCTCATAGCTTCTTCCTTCAGGAAGTGGCGGCTGGATGGGATTCCGATCGATTAGTAGTGTTGGATTGGAATCGAAGTCTCCCATGACTTCTTCATTGTGTCGCGCTCCATCTCGCGGCATTGTTGGCGCGATCGTGCGCGGCATTCGGATCCGGCGGATCTTCGTGCTGCTCGGCACTTGGAACTGGTTTTGTTTCACCAAACCAATGATCTCCGGTGAAATCTCATAGCTTCTTCCTTCAGGAAGTGGCGGCTGGATGGGATTCCGATCGATTAGTAGTGTTGGATTGGAATCGAAGTCTCCCATGACTTCTTCATTGTGTCGCGCTCCATCTCTCGGCATATCATCATTGGCGCGATCGTGCGCGGCATTCGGATCCGGCGGATCTTCGTGCTGCTGCTCGGCCAGCGCGATCTCTCTCGCGGCCAAATTATCTCTCTCCTCTTGATCTTCAAAATCACTCATATTAGAGTCCTTCTTTCAAGCTTAGTACCTGAAAGGGGTAGAGGCAAGATTCTTTAAATAGAAAACAGTAAAAAGGAAAAACAAAAGTTGAAAATTTGCAAAAACAAAAAGGAAAAACGAAATTCTAGACTAGACTATAGTTGGGAACTCGAAGGTAGCTGTATTGCTCCCCGGCAACGGCGCCAAAAACTTGATCGCGGGATCAGGTCTTCCCTTTTCCTATCCCTGATTCTGCAAGTGCACAGATCAAAAGTAGTAAACGGGTATCGAACACAAGGAGCAGATAAGTACACTTCGAGTATTGCAAGTCTAATATAGCTAGAAAACAAGTATGATTTAGGGTTTTGATTGTGTAACAAAGTAAATCAAACAGCAGATTAAACGGTTTATGAAAATCAATAAGGGAAACGCTAGGCAATGAGAAACTCGCAGAGATTCAAGGTTAACAAGATATTAGAAGGTTCACTAGGGTTTGCGCTATCTAGAACTCAGGTCACGATTGTATGATCTTTCCACTGTCGAGGCTCCGACCCCTTTGTTAATCTACCTAGTCGCTAAACTTTTGGTATGTCCCTAGGTGATTAAATCAAGCAATAGTTCGTTCAAGACCCAATTGTTCACAACCCCGCATAGATCAACTTTCGCAGTCTATGAAGTTTTGCTCACCAAATACTTAGTTCAGGTTATATAGCAAGCTTTTGGAGAGTATATGAAACCTAAGATCTGATGCTAGTTGATCAGAAAAGCAAGCAGCAATGAATTCAAGCAGAGGCGAAGATGCGATATGATAAACCCTATGTGACTTCTAACAACCTATCAAACCATGAACTCTTTGATAGATCTCACAACCTAACTAGTGAATTACTCAGACATAATCAAAGCAAAAACACAAAGAGATGAAGAAAACATGATTGCAATAAAATCAAAGTATGAAATCGTATACAAGGCGGCTCTCTTTTCACAAGAGGCTAAAAAGCTATATATATAGTGCTAGGTCTTTTGAGGCGGCTTAGGGTTAAGCCGGGCCTTGAAAATATGAAATCGGGCTTCAAAACGGGCTTCGGGTCGACCGCGGCGTTGGGACGGTCGGTCGGGACGATCGGCCGGACAGTCGGGTCGTGGCCGAGTCGGAACGGTCGTGGCCGGACGTTTCATGGTCGGCCGGCGTGGTCGAGCGGATGAGTTTGGCCGATGAAATTCTCGGCCGGACGTGGGCGTAGTTCCCGGCTCGGACGGAGCGTTCGGCGTGGTACGTGAGACGAGTTGCGCGGCCGCGAGGCTTTTTCCCGGCTCGCGCGGCGTGGTCGTGCGCGGCGTGGCGTGGCGGTTGTGGCGTGGCCGACCGCGGGGAGTTTCCCGGGTCGTGATGCGTGATCGGCCGAGTGGTTTTGGACTTTGGCCGAGACTTCAGACGGACGGACACAGTTTGGCCGAGCGCGGAACATCGTTCCTCGGCCAGCCGGACTGCGCGGTTGGGCGCTGATTCTCGATAGAGCCGTCTGGACAGTCTCCACTCTTTTGGTTGTAACTCCTTTTCTACTCATCCAAATTAGGCCGTTCCAGTTGCGTTGGAAAGTTAACTCAATCAGAGCACGCAGGGAACTGGTCTTGATGAAATCCATTGAGTAGATCTTTTTCTGGGCCCTCTTAAAGTTGGTGCTTGTGCATGGAGCGGCTTGAAGTGCAAATCCTATGGTTTTGCTCCAAAATGCATCATTTCACCTGTTTAGACTCTAGACACTATAAACACAGTAAAACTACCTTTTTAGATAGAAAACCTGCCAAAAACCATTAGAAAACAATGCTAAAACAGTATAAAAAGTAGGTAAATTAGAGGTATATCATTTACATTCATGTGTAGTGAGTAGTTTCCCTTAGGGTCAAAGATGGGATAGATTAGGGATCTTTATGCTTAATCCTTCTTGCTTATGTTCTTAATCTAGAAATCTCTCTCTTTTGGACAAACCTTAAGGCTACATGACCACTACCCCTGGCTTGTATGTCCATTAGGCGATTCTCCACATGGAAGTGATGGAAATCGTTGGAAAAGGTCCACTAAGAGCTCCAATAACTCTTGCTCTCGAAATGGAGTTCATAGGGGTTGGATGGATTAGTTTGAGCAATGATCCTATGGCCTCCAAGGCTTGATTCTCACTGGCTAACCCCCTGTTTCTGAGATCAAGTCTTGGTTGATAGCTTTCACCTTGGGAAAGGGTTAGCTAGGCATTGAGAAGCTCAATATGAAGAGATACCTTGATACAAGTTGTTTGAGAGCAAGATTGATTAAGTATAGCCTTCCTCTGATTGTAAAACCCTGTCTTAGACCCTATTGTTCGCATTAGCTTGTTAAAGTCACTGCCTTTATCGCTTTTTACTTCAACTCGACCCTAAACTCGATCGAGCTCGGTTACTTTGTTCCCACTCGACTCGAGTCCTTGGTCGAGCTGTTGCTCTACTGCTTTATTTACATTTCTGTTTCATTAGGTTGTTAGTGTTACCATCTTATCATTTACTGTTGCTTGACTTCCTGGTTATTGCATATTCTCATAGAGTGACAATTTAACCCATATGGATTGATACCCTTATACTATAATGACTACGGTGGTTAAGGGGAATTGCTGATTCTGATTGTGTTTTGCATCTTACCACCTCATCTTATATACCACTGTTGCATTCCACCACATTTCATATCATATCTTTCACACCCACTCACAAATCCTATCATCAACACCATATCTCCGGTTTCAAATGTAACTTCTCTCCTCTTTTGATCTGCGTACTTCTTCTGACGATCTTGAGCTTTCTTCATGTTGGTTCCGATCTCTAATAGTCTGTCCATGGTATGGTCTACTATCGGCGGTCCAAATACCCTTCTTTCTCCAACCTCCGTCCAACATAACGGAGTCCGGCATGGTCTCCCATACAAGGCTTCGTATGGAGACATGCCTATACTAATATGATGGCTGTTGTTGTAGGAAAACTCTATGAGTGGTCAATAGTCTTCCCACATGCCAGACCAATCAAGTATACACATGCGTAGCATGTCTTCTAAAGTACGGATGGTTCTCTCTGTTTGTCCGTCGGTTTCTGGATGAAAAGCTGTGCTGAGGTTGAGCTCTGTTCCCATTGCTTCTTGTAATGCCTTCCAGAATGCTGCCGTGAATCTTGGATCTCGATCTGACACTATATCTGTTGGTACTCCATGTAGTTTGACTATTTGATTGATGTAGCGTTCGGCTAAGATTTCTACTTTGTCTGAATCTCTTTCCGCGAGTAAGTGTGCCACTTTGGTTAGTCTATCCACGATGACCCAAATTGAATTGTTCATCCGTCCTCTTGCTACTGGAAGTCCGGTAATGAAATCCATCGATATTGAATCCCATTTTCACTGAGGTATGGGTAGGCTCTGAAGTAGACCGCCCGGTACTCTATGCTCTGCCTTGATTTGTTGACAAGTTTGGCATTGTGCTACCCATTTAGCCACTGCCCTCTTCATGCCAGGCCAATGGTAATATTTCCGCACATCCTTGTAGATCTTGGTGCTTCCAGGATGTATACTTAGTGTAGATTGATGAGCAATCCGTAGTATTTCTTCTCGAAGTCCATCTCCTTCTGTTACGGTGATCCTTCCGTGAACTAGAAAGGTTCCATCTTCTGCTATCTGGTATTCGCTGGTGTCTTCGTCTTCAGGGTCTTCAATGCGTTCGACAATCTTCTTGATCTTGTCATCATTAAATTGAGCTTCTCGGATTCTATGAATAAATCCTGCCTGGTTCACCGCTTGAAATCTGAGTGGTTCGCTCGATTCTCCTTTGAAGGCTGATAACCTTATGGTTTGGAACTCATTGTTGGTGAGCTTCCAATTCTTTCCCAATGCTGACTTCCATTCGTCTTCTACTTAGTGCATCCGCTACTACGTTCGCCTTTCCGGGATGGTATTGGATTTTGAGATCATAATCCGCTATGAACTCCATCCACCGTCTTTGTCGAAGATTCAAGTCATTTCTGAGTGAACAAATATTTAAGGCTTTGATGATCCATAAATACTTGAACACTCTCCCCATAGAGATAAGACCGCCATATTCTTGGTGTGGATACTACTGCCGCCATCTCTAAGTCATGAGTTGGGTAGTTTTCTTCATGCTTCCGTAGTTGTCTTGATGCGTACGCCAACACCTTTCCTGCTTGCATAAGGACAGATTCAAGTCCAACTCTCGATGCATCTGCGTATACATCATATGGTTTTCCAGGTTCGGACAAGGTTAGAACCGGTGTTGTGGTTAGCGCCTCCTTAAGTTTGTTGAATGCTCCCTCCGTTTCTTCACTCCATACAAAGGGAATTCCTTTCCCGGTTAACTTTGTCATGGGTTTGGCTATGGATGAGAATCCATTAACAGATTTTCGGTAATAGCCGGCCAATCCAAAGAAACTTCTCACTTCTGTTGCATTGCTTGGTGTCGGCCATCCTTTTATTACTTCAATCTTCTCTGGATCTGCTGATATGCCTTGTTCAGAAACTCGGTGTCCTAAGAAGCCTATTTCTCGTTTCCAAAAACGACATTTGCTGAAATTTGCGTAGAGCTTTTGGTCTCTTAATCTCTCCAAGACTTTCTTCAAGTGTTGTTGATGCTCTTCCTTGGTCTTTGAGTAGATTAGGATGTCGTCAATGAAGATGATCACGAAGTTATCTAAGTAGTCATGAAATACTTCGTTCATTAACCGCATGAACGCCGCCGGTGCGTTGGTTAATCCAAATGGCATGACTACAAACTCGTATTGTCCGTAGCGAGTGTTGAACGCCGTCTTCATTACGTCCTGGTATTTGATGGGGATTTGATGATATCCTGAAGCTAAGTCGATCTTGGAGAAGCAACTTGCTCCTCTTAATTGATCCAACAATTCATCAATTCTTGGTAGAGGATATTTGTCTTTGATGGTGATGTTGTTGATTCCTCGGTAGTCGATGCAAAGCCGCATACTTCCGTCCTTTTTCTTGACGAATAGTACTGGTGCTCCCCAGGGTGATGAGCTTGCACGGACAAAACCCTTGTCTAGAAGATCTACCAGTTGAGCCTTTAGTTTTGCTAGTTCCGCCAGTGCCATCCGGTATGGGGTCTACGCGATTGGTGCTGCTCTTGGTATTAAGTTTATTGTGAACAGGTTACTCCGAGGTGGTGGTAACTCCGTTAATGACTTAAACACGTCTTCAAATTCGTTGACAATTGATATCTCTTCGATCTTCTCTTCGCTTGAAGTTTTCTCTTCAACCACACTTATAGCAACAAGATAGGCGCTCCCCTCTATCAAGTGCTGTTTCACTCGCATCGCTGATACCAGAGACACGCCGTTGCTCGGACGTATCCCTTGGTATATAGTTGAGTTATCATGGCCCTCCTCCAAGATAACTAATTTGCGACTACATCATAATCAGAAAATAAGTCTTTCAACAGTCGCAAAGATGTGCGACATCAAAGCCACTCCAGTGTGCAACTCTTTTGTCACTATTATCTACTCCTAGTCTGATTTATTTTGAGTCGCTAAAGTAAGACTAGAATGTCAGTCGCACTTTAGTTTCAAATATGTTTCGTTTTTGCGACTGCATGATATAGTCGCGAATTAGTCTTACAATTCTACTTTGTGACTGCTTTGCCACCATTCTTGACGTGTCAAATCGGGTGTTTTCTTGTAGCGATCTCTTGCTTCCAAAGGAAAGTATTTCCTCCTGAATTCTTTCTGGAAGGCTTCCCATGTGATGATAGCGTGGTTGGTTTGCCTATCCACACTATTCCACCATCCTAGTGCTTCCTTTTCCAAGTAGTAGACTGTTACATCCTTCTTGAACTTGGTTGGACATCTTGTTGCTGCAAAATTCTTATCCAAGCGTTGCATCCATGTGTCGGCTTCGTCGGGATCTTGGCTTCCTTCAAATCGATAAGTTTCCAAAGTCTTAGGTACTTAAGAAAATCCGGGGGAGGAGGCGTTCCATTGCTTGCTCCCTGACGTAAGACTTGAGACAGTAGGTTGTGAACCATTGTGAGGGTTGGATCAAGAGGTTGTTGCTCATTTGGACTGGGTTGTTCTGCTGATCGGCTTCCTTGAGAGTTGTTCGCTCCATTAGTTTGTTGTCCGGCAGGTGGATTTGGTTGTTGATGACCGTTAGAGACTTCATTTGGTGGTTGTTGCGATGACGAGTTGTGATATTCGTACCCATTTGGCGCTTCGGTGCTTTCTGAAGATGAGTAGTATGGTTGCATTAGCACTTCCCAAGGTCCGTAGTGCCAATAGTTCATACTATCCGAGTCACTAGCGGATTCCAGCATGAATTCATACCAAGACCCTTCCTCCTCAGATGGCATGTACGTATCATCAGAAGAGTTACTCTCATTTCCTGATTGAGACACATCCTGACCCGATTGCGAACCCTGCGACCGATTCTCACCCTGGTTTGTCATCTAAAATAAAAAAAGGGGTAAGTATATTAACTAATACGAAACCGTGGAACTTGGCTTTTGCGACTCTAGTATTGATTCGATAAAACGTTTGAAAATTGGCTTGTCCGTGAGCATGATCATGAATCATGCTCTGATACCACTAATGTGTAACACCCCCGACTCGATCTATACATAGGTCTAATCGAGTGTGTCACAATTGAGACTTAGATAAGTCCAGACTTGAGTCCCGGAGGGGATCCTTGACTCATATCCGGTCCCATCTAACTCTCTTACCTCAATATCCAATATGCTAAGGCTTTGCAACCCGTATTATGAATATTGAGTTGTGTTAGTTCGGACATCATCCGAACAAGCCATCTTTTAATAAAACATAATTTTATTCCCATTTATATTTTATTAAAGATGAATTTTTAAAATACAACCAAAAAGTCTTTTAACCATGGCCTAATGCCCAAATAAACCAAAATAAACTAGGTATGGGGGTTTTAAAGTCATTAATCTTACAAATTAAAATTTTACAAAAGCCAAGGAAAATCTACTCCAGTGCCTAACGTTCTACGCTACCTCCAGGTTGATCTAAGTCGACCGGTACGGTCGGCGCGGTTGGAATTTTCCTCGGCCAGATTTTTCTTTGCGCGTCCGCGGCCGATGTTTTCGACCCGGATTGTGTTTTTCACACTTTTTCTCCTTCTATCCTATCTTAAAACAAAGAAAACACAAAAGCAAAACAAAAACTAAGAAATTTAAAGAAAGAAAAGTAAAAGTACCTCATGGGTTGCCTCCCATGCAGCGCTTGTTTTAAGTCTTTAGCTTGACTGTAAGGCTTGGCGCTCAGGAGAAGATGGAGACAGAGGCATCCTTGATCCTCCAAGTCTTTTCTCCTTGCAATGAGTATCTGGTGGGTGATTCACAGCTGGATAGACAATCTCTCCATGAATGTCCCTTGGTAGAATGCCTTAGGAAAAAGTTGTAGAGTTCTTGTCACTTTCTCCTTGAATCCTTCTAGATTCTCATCAATAAGCTCCTTTGGGAATAGAAGCTTCATGTTGCGGCCAGATCGAGGCTTCTTTATCCTTCCTTCTTGGCTTGGCCTCATCTTCAATCTTGGATGATCCCTTGGGCGGTTTTGGTGTAGGGGCCTTAGTCTTACTCCTTGCTTGAGTGGCAAGCTGCTTGGGCTTAGGAATGGGATCTTCCTTGATTGAATCTTCAGTTTCTCCTTCTTTGGGGTGGCTTCAGAGAGCTTTCTCCTCTTGGACCATGTCAACAAAAGAGTTCTTTGTTGAACACATAGGGAAGAACATACCCTTGTTCACCTTGTTGAAAGAGATTCTTTGATTGGGGAAATCAAATATGGCACCCACAGTAGACAGGAAAGGGGTTCCAAATATGAGAGGTCTATGGCTACTCTCTCTCATTTCCACAATCTGAAATCGGTAGGGATAGAGCAATTTCCAATCTGCACCATCACATTAGGCACAAAGCCATAGGGGTTTGTGAGAATGAATCAGCATAGTTGATGGAGATGGATGATGGCTGTATCTTGGTGAGGCCTATCTTGTCAGCTATCCTCTTAGACATGATGTTCACATTGGCTCCTGTGTCACACAAAGATTGCTCAAGAATGTTACCTTTGATGATACAAGGCACACAAACTTTCCTGAGTTATCAGTCTTGGGGATAATCTTTGGGAAGAGTCTTCTTCTCTAGCTCGATTGGACTCTCTCTCTGGGTATATCTCTTCAGGCCAAATCATGCAATCAACAGTAGGTTTTGAAAGCATCCATGGTTTGGGTGACTTGAGTCTCTAGTTTCTTCACATGAGTGGCAACAGCATCATACTTGGTGTTGAGATTGCTGAACAAAGTGTCCATCTTCTCATACATCTCTTTGCTATTCCTTTTCTGGCCATCCATGATCTGTTGGAGGATTCCTTCAAATCTTCCACCTTGTTGGTTTGGAGGAGCTTGATTTGGTGAAGAAGCATATGGCTCCTTGGGCGGATATGATGATCTCTGCTCATATCCTTGCCTTGGCTGAAATTGACTTCCTTGAGATTGGTAAGGAGGTCTTTGTTGTTGTGGATACCTTGGAGGATACACTTGGTCTTGAGGATTCTCCACATTGGGGTTTCTATAAGACATGTTGGGGTTTGGGCGATAGCTTGGATTGTATCCCTTGTTCCCATAGTTTCCAATGTAGTTCACATCTTCTTCATTGGCTTCATTAGAGAAATCTCCCATGCATTCTCTTGATGGGTCTTCATTCGCATCACTCATCCCTTCTATTGCATTGATATGCTTGAGCTGTCCCTTAAGAACTTGAGCCATCATGTTCTTGAGTTCAGTCATTTGAGAAACATCAGGGGAGCTAGTAGTGGTGCGGCTTGAGCGGTCATAATCAGGACAGTTGTTACAATCACTAGCTGCAAGATTCTCAATAAGAACCTTAGCTTCATCAATTGTCTTGGTCATGAAGTTTCCATTGCTTGCAGTGTCCAATGAAAGCTTGTACTTGTGGTCTATGCCACGATAGAAGATGTTCCATAGGTTTCCCTCATTGAAACCATGATTAGGGCAGTCCCTAATGTACTCCTTGAATCGGTCTAGCGCCTCATAGAAAGATTCATTAGTGGCTTGGCGAAAGTTGGAGATCTTGTTCCTACAGAAACTGATCTTTGCTTGGTGTAGAAGTGGTTGATGAAAGCGGCCTTGTACTCATCCCAAGTGGTAATGGAGTGAGCTGGCAGAGACTTCAACCATCTTGAAGCTTTGTCGCCAAGAGAGAATGAAAAGAGCTTGCACTTCAAGTAGTCAGCTGAGACTCCATTGGATCTAGTAGTGCTGCAAATCTCTTCAAAGTTTTCTATGTGATCAAGAGGATGTTCGGCTGGAAGGCCATTGAATTGGTTCTGTCTAACCAATGCTATGATCTGAGGCTTGATCTCATAGTCATTCCTTGCAGGAAGTGGTGGATGGATAGGGTTTCTATCCGTGAAGAAAGCATCGGCAGAGTCATAGTCTCCGATTGTTTGGATGTCAGCTTGAGGTTGCACATTAACTCCCAGCAGGATGTTGTGGATTAAGGAGGAGGTGGATCTCTTCCTTCTTCATTAGCTCGAGCTACCTCAGCGTGAGCGTCGGCCATCTCTTGGGCTTTTTGCTTCCTAAGTTCTTCTCAAGCTTGTCTATCTCCGGATGTTCAACTAGGTTGTCTTTGTTGGACCTCCTAGTCATGCACCTGAAAAGATCTAAAACAAACTAAATCAAAAGGGAAAAAAAAAGCAAAAACAAAATCAAAAGAAAAGAAATCAAAAACTAGAAAATTCAAAAGCAAAAACAAGCAAAAAAAAAGGTTCTAGACTAGATCCTAGTCGAGTTCAAAGGTACTGCTGCAGTCCCCGGCAACGGCGCCAAAAACTTGATGTGAGTCAGGTTTTACCAAACTCTTTAGACCTCTGCAAGTGCACAGATCGCGGAAGTATGGGTATCGAACACAAGGACTGGCTATTGAGTACACTTTGAAACTATGGATTTTGGATCAAGCTAAAACAAAAGTATGATTGAGAGGTTGTAATTGTAACTAAAACTAGCAAGTAAACGAGGTTGTAAATCAGTGGGAAGAAGCGCTAGGTCAACAGGGGCTAATCGCAGAGAAGCAAGCAATGATCAATGAAACAATGATAGATGATATGATTAGGGATATTGGGATATTAAAACCGTCTAGAACACAGATCACGAATATAAAACCATTCCACTTTCGAGGCTCCGGTTCCTTTGTTAATCTACCTAGTCGCTAAACTTTTGGTATGTCCCTAGGTGATTAAATCAAGCATTAGATCGAGGGTTCTGATACAGTTCACTAGGTTATAGTAAATCAACTTTCGCAGTCTAAGAAACCTAGCTTGTCAAAGAATATGTCCGGCGAATGATACAACACTTTCGAGGCTCAAATCAACCTAAGATCGGATTACTAGATGCGCGGTAAAGCAATCAGCATTAGTTAAGTGACAAGACGAGACAAAGACTCTAAGATAATCCCTAGCTAACATCGAAATCAAAGATCATGCAAGCAACTCATTGATTAGTAACCCTAGCAACCTAACTAGTGGATTACTCAGACATGATCAAAGCAATAACACAAAGAGATGAAAGATAGATAAAGGTTTAGAAAACTTCAAATTGAAGAGGAGGAGAGATCTTCTCCTTGAAATAGAACAAAACTCTAAGTGTAAAAACGTGATACAATATGCGGCTCTCTCTCTCTCAAGAGGCTAAAAAGTTGTATTTATAGTACTAGGTCTTCAGAGGCGGCATTAGGTTAAGCCGGGCCGTGAAAACGTGTGAAACGGGCTTCAAAACGGGCTTCGGGTCGACCGGACCGTTCGGACGGTCGGTCGGGACGATCGGCCGGCTATCGGGTCATGATCGGCCATCGGTACGATCGGGTCGATCGTGGCCGAGGGATTCGTCGTTCGGTCGTCGGGTCGGCCGGACGGATGATATTGGCCGAAGGTTCTGACGGACGTGCCTTCCTGGTCGGACGGTGCGATCGTGCGTGTGCACGGATTGTGGTGAGCGGTCGGCGGAGGCGATGCCTTCCCTGTTCGCGCGGTGCGGTCGTGCGCGGCTTATGGTGGCGAGACTTGGACGGGTCGACCATGCTTCCCGGGTCGGTACGTGAGCTCGGCCGTGCACTAGGCGGGATGGAACACGGAGTTCTGCGCGGGTCGATCGTGGGACGATAGTTCCTCGGTCGCCGGTACGCGCGGTTGGTGTAAGCCGTCTGGACCAGTCTTCACTAATTTGATCATAACTTCATTTCTACTCATCCAAATGATGCCAATCCACTTGCGTTGGAAAGTTAACTCACTCAGAGCACGCGAAGTGGTCTTGATGAAATCCATTGAGTAGATTTTTTTCAGGCCTTCTCAAAGTTGATACTTCGGTATGGAGTGGGTTGAAGTGCAAATCCTATGGTTTTGCTCCAAAATGCATCATTTCACCTGTTTAGACTCTTAGTACTATAAATCCAATAAAACTACCTTTTTAGATAGAAAACCTGCTAAAAACCATTAGAAAACCATACTAAAATAGTATAAAAAGCATGTAAAATAGAGGTATATCAATATCACACTCCTTTCACAACCACTTTGTACTGAGTCTCAACCATTTTCAAAAACTTAGGGAAGATCCGGAGGACTTCATCTTTGCTCCTCATCAGATAAACCCTAGTAACTCTAGTATGATCATCCACTATGGTTAGAAATTATATGTATCCTTATGCCATTGGAACAGAGAGCGGACCCCAAGTGTCGATATGAACGAGATCAAAAGCATTAGCACTGATGTTATTTGAAGATGCAAAAGGAAGATGTTTCTGTTTTGCAAGATGACAGATTGCACAATGAAACTCTTTATTGCTTTGTTTAACACCAGTTACATCTCTAATGAAATCCGTTTTGTTCATAGCCGGATGACCAAGTCTATTGTGCTAAACTATGGAATCGACAACAACATTTGAACAAAAATAAGGGTTGGAACTTATCGAGTTAACTGAGATAGCTTCAGCATCCAGGACGTACAGGTTTGCAATAGCTTCAACCTGACCAATCATCAATGCCTTGGTAGGATTCTGTATCACGCAAGAAGCCACGTCAAAGATTACTCGATATCCCAAATCCTTAGTCAACTGACTGATACTCAGGAGATTCAGTCGAAAGTCCAGAATAAACAAGACATTGTTGAGGATCAGATTCTCATTCAGCTTAACAGTTCCAAATCCCAGCAATTTTCACTCCTATTCCAGTAGGAAGCCTCACTGATCTATTCAGGGAGTCAGATAAACCAACAAACATACTTCTATCATGGCAAACATGATGTGTAGCACCACTATCGATGATCCAAGATTTCGATGAAAGAGCATTTCCGGTTGCTTTCAATATCCCAACAAAGCACAATGTGGAGGAAGAGAAAGCCATACCGGGAAGAGCTGTGATGGTACCACCACTGGTAGAAGTAGAGGTATGTTGCAGCGCATAGGTTTGTAGTTGAGAGCTGAAATAAGCAATGACTTCTTGTATTTGATCCTTCGAGAGTGTATTGACTATACCCGAGTAACTGTTGTCATTATTACTCTGAGCAGATAAGCTGAGCAACAACGGGTTTCGGAGCAGCTTGAGGTTTTGGGGTAGACTGAAGGTTCTTCTCAGGCTGCTGTTTCCCTTTGTGTTTGAAACCAATGGGATAACCATGGATTTTGTAACACATTTCAACAGTGTGTCCAGTGTATCCACAATGAGCACATATAGGTTTGTTTAAACCCGGCTTCCCATAGTTGGAGTTCGCAGCATTGATCGAAATATGTTGATCAGGAGAAGCAACATGAAACGTAGAAGCATTTGACCCGATTGATAGTCCGTTGGCTATGATCCTGATCAAGTAAGTTGTAGATCTCGGATAATACTGGAACATTCTTCTTCATAATGATCTGACTTCTAATGACAGAGTAAGAGTCATTCAATCCTGCCAAGAACTTAATCACCTTCGCATGCTCAGCCTTAGTAGCAGTCGCTTTGCAGCAATCACAACGATGACAAGTTTCTATGCATTCAGCTCCATCCAATTCATTCCAAAGAGTCTTGAGTTTGGTGTAATAGGTAGCTAAATCATTGGAACCTTGCTGCAAAGACCATATTTGCTGAGACAAGTTGTATGATCTCGGAAGATTAGTGATATGAAATCTCGTTTCCAAATCAGTCCAGATTTCCGAAACATCATTAAAACGCAGATTACTCTTATAGATCTGCTTAGAAACTGAATTAAGAATCCACGATTTCACCATCGAATTGCAACGAGACCAGATCCTGAAGTTATGATTAGATTCACTTGGCCGAGGAATAGATCCGTCGATGAAAGCGATTTTGTTCTTAGCATCTAAAGCTATAGTCATCGCAATTCGCCAATTCTGAGTACCTTAGAGATGATCGTAGTGCCGGGATTATCACCGCTTGTGAGGAAGAACGGTGAGTGAATAGAATCGGGAGATTCAATTCGCGAGATCGGAGAATCTGGTGGAGAGTCTTCGGGAGCTGGATTTCTTCGGGCCGATGAAGTCGTTCTGTTTGGGCGACGTGGTATTTTGCGTCCGGTCGCCATTTTCGGAGGATTCGGAGCTCAAATCGAAGATAAACTGTGAAATTCGCGATTCACGGCAGATTAACCGAAAAACTTTCACAAAGAGTGAACAATCGTGAGAATCAACGATTGCTCTAGGTCAAATTGAAGCGGAAGAAAGAAAATGGAAGGATCGGGCTGAGATTTTTGCATCTCAACGCTCTGATACCATATTAGAGAACTGAGCGCTCGGAGAAGACGAGAGCAAATGTAAAATATCTTCTGTTATTCATTAATGTGTTTACAACGTCTCTCTTATATTTGAGCTTTGTGTCCGGTTTACCACACTCTATCCGGTTTACAACAATTAATCTCTATAGTCTAATAAAATATTATTTTGTTTTGTTTAATGGTGAAAAGCTAACTTACTAAAACTTAAGTGGTTTTCTTGTGATAACCTTTCTTCTGCAGGTGTTGGTCATTGGTATCGGAGATGAAGGAGTCCTCCGAGAAATGGCACGCCGTAGCTCTGTTGAGCAGATTGACATGTGTGAAATCGATAAAATGGTGACTATCATTATGTGAAATTTTGCATTTACATTGAAATTTTGGGTCTAGCTTTGGAATTTCATTATGTGACTATCAATCTTGCTATCTGAAATGTTATTGTTCCATACTCTATCCTAGAGAGTTTTATGCAGATGTGTCCAACATAACTTTGATGGCTTGCTTAGTTTCTAGAGGGCTATGTGTGCTTTGTCTAGTCAATCGAACTTTGCCTTTGAAATGTGGATTACTAGTTCAATGTTTCAGGTTCAGAGTTTGCCTTTGTCTAGTTCAGAGTTTTGTTGGAACATAGCTCTAATCATGGTTTGATTTGATGACCATGACATAATAGGTATAGGAAATTTGTGCAAGACTAGGAAGTTTGTTTACTTTGATTTATGTGACTTGATTATGTAATCATGCGTAATTGATGTGTGATCTTTTGGCTGATCTCGGGTACAATCTTTCAGTTTTACCTAAGGTTGATACAGTCACAAGAAGATGCTGTCATTTGTGTGTCAAAGGAGCTATTTTCAGTTACAAGCACATGGAGCCTTGTTGAATTCATCCTAGTTACTACGATAAATAATTCCAATGAAAATGGAGACTTTTGTAGTGATGGACAGTATTTGATATTGGTTGTGAAGTCTTTCTACAAGGACAAACAGGAAATTGTTTCTTTCCAGATTGCAGTCACAAGTTGGAGCATAACTTCTCAAAGCTGCAGTCACTCTTTGATTCATGAAGATAGTAGTGGTTTTGTTGGACAGTTGCTGGTGTTGATTTGCAATCAGGCCTTGCATCTGTTTTTTCTGCATTCCCTTAGTTGTGCGTTCTTGCTGAGACAAAGATGGTGGGTGACCAAGAAGAAGCTCATCTTTGTTTGTTGGATAAGCTTCAATAAGTAACTAGAAGCAAGAGGAAAAGGAAAACTTCTTGTTTCATACATTCCTTATAGGATTAGGAAGTCGTCTAGTTTATATTTAGGAAAAGGAAAAGCTAAGTTGTGCTTTGCCTATATAAGTGATTGTTGAGTTGTGACAATCATTCAATTCAAGATCAAAGTGTTTAGTTTTGAGATAAGTTTCTAAACATCAATAAAGAGAGTTATTCTTTAGAGAGTTCTTTTGTTCTTGAGAGACTTTATTTGATATCAGAGCTTAACCAGGTTAATCGATCCTAGGCGAGGACACGATTCCGTTTTGTTAAGAAGCCATGGCAGGAGACGAAGTTGTCGACGCGGCCGTGGTAGTACGATCGAAGGAGATGAGTCCATCGATGACATGTCCCATGTTGAATGCAACAAACTATGCTGTATGGATGATGAAGATGAAGGTTCTGTTGCGGATTCATAAGGTGTGGGAAGCAATTGAGCCAGGTTCTATCTCGTTGGAGAAGAACGATATAGCTACCGGTTTGATATTCCAATCAATCCTGGAGTATCTTGTTCTTCAAGTTGGCGGGAAAGAAACTGCAAAGGAGATATGGGATGCGATTAAAACCCGCAACCTAGGAGCTGATCGTGTCAAGGAAGCGAGACTTCAAACCTTAAACGGGGATTTTGAAAGACTCAAGATGAAGGACACAGATACAGTCGAATACTTTGCTGGGAAGCTAACGGAGATCGCATCAAAATCAGCTTCCCTTGGACAAGTTATGGAGGAATCCAAGTTGGTGAAGAAATTTCTCAATAGCTTACCAATGGGCAAGTTCTTTCAAATCGCTGCATCTCTAGAACAAATTCTAGATTTGAATACAACAAGCTTTGAAGATGTCGTTGGAAGACTCAAAGCATATGAGGAGCGGATCCACCAAGGCGAGTATGGTGGTGCAACTCAAGACAAGTTGTTGTATGCGAAGTCAGATGAGCGAGGCGATACATCATCTTCAGAAGGAAAAGAAGGTGGAAAAGAAAACAAAGGGCAAGGGAAAGGCTGGAAGAACTAACAAAAGTCAACAAATCAAGAAGGAAACAAATCCAAAGAGAAGAAGGATTTGTCAAAGATAATTTGTTTTCGTTGTGATAAACCAGGACACTATGCCTCAAAATGTCCTACAAGAAAACCGAAGATTGAAGAAGCAAATAAAGTGGAGACAGAAGAAGCTGATTCTGCACTCTATATGCATGAAATCGTTTTCTTGAATGAAGAGAATCTAATACCGAAGAACTACGAAATCCAGAGAGGAGAAGAAGGTGTTTGGTATTTAGATAATGGAGCTAGCAATCACATGACCAGCGTGAAGGAGTACTTCTCTGAGCTCAATGAGAAGATAAAAGGGAAAGTAAAGTTCGGAGATGGATCATGCGTTGAAATAGGAGGGAAGGGTTCAATCTTATTTCAAAGCAAAGCTGGAGAGCAGAAGCTTGTTTCCGAAATCTACTATATCCCTAATCTCAAGAGCAATATTCTGAGTTTGGGACAAGCTACAGAAGCTGGATGCGATGTGAGGATGAGTCAAGATTATTTGACGGTTCACGATCCAAGAGGGAGGCTTTTAGTGAAGGTTATGCGATCACCTAATAGACTTTACAAGCTAAGTTTAAAGATAGGGAAGCCAATATGTTTACACTCAAACATAGAAGACGACACATGGAGGTGGCATGCAAGGTTGGGGCATATAAGTGTTGGAACACTTAAAGCTATTTTCCAACACGAGATGGCTTATGGTTTACCAGAAATCAGAGAAGTCGAGACGTTATGAGAGTCGTGTCTAGTTGGAAAGCAAACTCGGGGTGCGTTTCCAAAGGTAACTATGTTTCGAGCAACTAAACCATTGGAGCTACTTCACGCAGATCTTTGTGGACCAATAACGCCATCAACCCTAGCTCATAACAAATAAATATTTGTTATCATTGATGACTATTCAAGATACATGTGGGCTATCTTCAAGCAAGAGAAGAGTGAAGCCTTTGAAAGGTTTAAGGCGTTCAAAACCTTGGTGGAGAAGGAACTTGGGAAGCATATCTTAACTCTAAAGACCGATAGAGGAGGAGAGTTTACTTCCAGAGAGTTTCAAGAGTTTTGTGAAGAAAGTGGGATCAAGAGACACCTCACGGCTCCCTACACGCCTCAACAAAACGGTGTAGTAGAGAGAAGAAATCAAACTTTGATGGAGATGACAAGGAGCATACTCAAAGCCATGAAGGTACCTAACTACCTATGGGGAGAAGCAGTGCGTCATGCTACCTATATCATCAACAGAGTTCACACAAAAGCTCTAGAGAAGAAGACTCCATACGAAAGCTTGCGCGAGAAGAAACCTAACCTAGGCCACTTGAGAGTTTTTGGTTGTGTAGCTTATGCTAAGGTGGAAGCAGGACATCTTAAGAAGCTAGATGACAAATCAGAATCACTAGTGCATCTTGGGATCGAGCCAGGATCCAAGCCATATCGATTGTACAATCCATCTACAAGAAGGATTGTTGTGAGCCGCGATGTTTTTTTTGACGAAAAAACAAACTGGAGCTGGAAAGAAACAGAAGATGGACCAAGTATGGATCCAGGGATGTTTCATATGATATGGAGAGGCATAGTAGACACTGGAGAAGGCCCTGTGATTGTCAACAATCAACCTCATGAGTATACACAAGAAGAGAACGAAGCAGAGAATCATGGTGGTGATGATCATAAGAGATGAATGTTGATAATACAGAGGAAGCTCCTCAAGAAGAAGTTCCATTGAGGAGATCTGATAGACAAGCAAGGAAGCCCGCCTATCTTAATGATTACCTTCTTCAAGCAGTTGTCGAGTGCGAGATGCTTCTTCTTATGATAAACGGAGAACCAAGCTGTTTCAACGAAGCTAAAGGATCAGCTAAGTGGACTCTAGCTTGCAAGGACGAAATTGATTCTATCAACAAGAACAAGACCTGGTTTTTGGTTGAAAGAACAAGTGACATGAAGGTCATTAGTCTCAAGTGGATTTTCAAGCTCAAGAAGAACGCTGACAACAGAATCAACAAATACAAAGCAAGACTGGTGGCAAAAGGATATGTTCAAGAATCTGGGATAAATTTTGATGAGGTCTTTGCGCCAGTAGCTCGCATTGAAACAATTCGATTGTTGATTGCTTTGGCAGCACCACATGGCTGGGAGATTCATCACTTAGACAGCTTTCTTGCATGGAGAGCTAAAAGAAGATGTCTATGTTGACCAACCAGAAGGCTTTACTGTGAAGGGAGAAGAACACAAAGTATACAAGTCTAAAAGCTTTGTACGGGTTGAGACAAGCTCCAAGGTGTTGGAACACGAAACTTGATCAAATCCTAAAAGGTTTGGGATTCAAGAAGTGTGCAAAGGAGAGTGCTGTCTATCGTAAACAAGAAGGAGGGAGCCTTCTTATCATTGCTATCTATGTGGATGATCTGTTCGTGACCGGAAACACACTCAAAGCGATTGATGAATTCAAGGCAGGAATGTCATCAAAGTTTGAGATGTCGGACCTTGGTAAGCTCACTTATTACCTCGGTATTGAAGTGAATCAAGGAGAAGATGGAATAGAGATCAAACAAGAAGGATATGCACGGAGAATCATAAAGGAAGCTGGTCTAGATGATTGCAATCCAACACAAATACCCATGAAGTTCGGTTTGAAAGTGTCAAAGGCTCTAGAGGAGACTGAGATAGTTCCCAAGAACTACAGAAGAAACGTTGGGTGTTTGAGGTACTTGCTACATACAAGACCAGATTTGGCTTTCAGCGTTGGAGTTTCTAGTAGATATATGCAGAGTCCTCGTAAGTCACATGGTGATTTAATGAAGCATATACTACGATATCTCAAGGGTTCTTATGCTTATGGCTTGAAGTATGGTCGAGGATCAAAAACGCTCACCGGTTTTAGTGACAGCAGCCACAACATCGATCAAGATGACGGAAGAAGTACAACAGGTCACATGTTCTACTTTGGGACTTCACCAATCACTTGGTGTTCTCAAAAACAGGACATGGTTTCACTTTCTTCATGTGAGGCTGAGTTCATGGCAGCAACGGAAGCAGAAAGACAAGCCATATGGCTTCAAGAACTCTTAGGCGAGATAACAAGAGAAGAGGTCAAACAAGTCACGATCAAGATAGACAACATCTCAGCAATCGCTCTCACCAAGAACCCTGTGTTTCACGGCAAGAGCAAACATATTCACAAGCGCTATCATTTCATTCGAGAATGCATTGAAAGAGAGCTAGTTGATGTGGAGCATGTGCCAGGAACGGAACAGAAGGCGGATATCTTGACTAAGGCATTAGCAAGAATCAAGTTCGTGGAAATGAGAAGCTTCATTGGAGTTCAAGATATGTCCAGAACCAAGTCGAAGCTTAAGAGGGAGATTGTTGGATAAGCTTCGAGAAGTAACTAGAAGCAAGAGGAAAAGGAAAACTTCTTGTTTCATACATTCCTTATAGGATTAGGAAGTTGTCTAGTTTCTATTTAGGAAAAGGAAAAGCTAAGTTGTGCTTTGTCTATATAAGTGATTGTTGGGTTGTAAGAGCATCCTCAGTCTCTCACACGATCTCTATACATTAAAAAAATAAAAATAATTGAAAAAGGAGGAAAGAGAGTGTGATACGTCTCTACATAACGAGACCATAACAGAAAAAAATAGATACTATGGTAAGAGGTGTTGTTATCTAATTGGTTGAATTCCTTTTATTCTCTAAAATTATATTAGTTAAATATATATGAGACTCATACTGTGGTATCACCTGATGGAGATGCTCTAACAATCATTCAATTCAAGATCAAAGTGTTTAGTTTTGAGTTAGTTTCTAAACATCAATAAAGAGAGTTATTCTTTAAAGAGTTCTTTTGTTCTTGAGAGACTTTATTGTTGATTATCAAGTCCTTCTACAAGAACAGAGCCGAGAGTTTTGCTTTCTTAGATGTAAGGTTGTGGCTTCTTCTACACAAGCTCATCTTTTGTTGATTATCAAGTCCTTTTTTTAAGAACCATATCAATGGTTTTAGCAATGGAGGAAGAAAAAAATTAAAAACTCACACTAAAGTTGTTAATATAGATTTGTGTGAAAATTATTAATACAAAATATTGTAAAACCAAAATTTTGGTTCTAGAGATGGAGATGGTCTCACACGATATTTGTCTTCTTTGATTCCATAGTTTACTTTACAGTTGAAACGACTATTGCGGGACTGCTCTCATCACTCTCTCAATCTTTCTAATGCGGGGAAAATCAGGATCTCAAATGAAGATCTTTAAAATTGATGAAGATCTTCAGATTGCGAAAAAAAGCCTGGGGCTTGTAGAATAAACACACTAATAAAAGAACAGCTTTAGAGTAAAGCACCGAAATCCCAAAATGCCTGTAGTATATAGTGAAATAAAAAAAAAATATCATATGCCTATGAGCGCGAGGCAAAGCAAACTCTAGCTATTAATGATATCATACAATAAGCATGCATATAATATAGTCATGATTAATGTTCTCCATAAAGCAGCCCGTATAGATATTTTCTCCGCCACTTTTTCTTCTTTTTTTTTTTTTATGCCATTCTCCACTTTTCTAAGGTGCTATTTACCTTATCTTTATATGATTGAAATCCGAAATTTAACTAAACCAAAATTAAATATAAAATGAAATCATTATAATTTTTGTTGTTGTTGATATGGTATCAACAACTATCGAGGTTTGAGAAGATAGAATCATAGAACTAAGAAACTGATGTCTCCCTATAAATAGGTGTGGAAACAAAGACATATCATTTCTAAAAATGTTAGAACAAGAAAAGCTAATTTTACCTCCATTGATGAGGCATGAGCATGTGTATGTGCCCTTTTGGGGAAACAATAAATTAATTTCACGCATATAACAAATTAAAAACTTCGTGACAAGAAAGTGATGAGAGAAGGTGTTTGTGTATGGTCTGTTAATTAGGTGAGCAGCAGCCGACCTAGAGAGAGAGAGAGGCTAGGGTTTAAAATTTTAAATTTGGAGATATAGGATAGAGAGAGATGAGTTTTAAACTATTGATGGTTTCGTGATCGTGCCCATCATTTTTCACTTGTTTTTCTGTGTTTTTAACGGTTTGTAAAATTTGACACCATGCTTTATTTTTCACCCTATTCCATTTCCCTCAAGGCATTATTTTATGCAAGTTATTATTCGTTTATTATTAAGTTTTTTTTGAAAATTATTAAAAGTCCAATAGATACTTATGAACATACTGAGTCTTGGGTTAAGAGTATAATATATAACAGAATATGAACACGATCTCGCAAATCAGTTTCTGCACACATTGTGACAACCTATAACCAATGACCGGTAAGTAGATGAGGATCACAAATTGGGTTACTAATTCATGCTTAGACTTGGTTGAACTCAGATTTCAGAATGATTAAATTCTTTTGGTTAGATTAGTCTGATGAAGCAATTTTGTTAAGTTATATAGAAATACTAAAGCTAGCTCAACGAGTAATGTGTTATCTTCTGAATTACTAATATATTACTTTCGTGTTCAAAAGTTTTAGAGAATTTACATTTAGTTAATTCCTACGTTTAATTAATCATCTCGGATATATTAGGAATGAAAAAATTACTAATGAACTAAATGTAAATTACTTCTGAATTACTACTATATTACTTCTGAATTACTAATATATTACTACGTTTGATTTTTCATGGAATAATTTTTTTTTTAATTATATATTCAAAATGTGAGATGAATCATCTCGGATAATGCTATTCTACAAAACTAATACAAGTCTGAGATTCATGTAACCTTGGTTTTCTAATAAAAACATCAACACAACATTATAAACAATTTTTTGATGTTAGCTAACAACTAAAATCGATCCATCATTGTTTTCAGTTTACAAAAGTACACATGAACATAGAGCATCTCCATTGAGAAGTTCCCACATCCACATGAGATAGATATATCATGAATAAGCATAAAAAAAAATGAAAGAAAGAGAGTGAGTTGGGGTTCTCATTTGAGAACCATTGAGATATTAATTACAACTCAAAAAAAAGGTTCACATTTGTCCTCTATTTGTTCAAATTGATTAAAAAGGTAAATTTGGGTGCGATCATACCAACACTAATGCACCGGATCCCATCAGAACTCCGCAGTGTGCTTGGGCGAGAGTAGTACTAGGATGGGTGACCTCCCGGGAAGTCCTCGTGTTTCACCCCTTTTTGAATGCTGTTAAAAAAAAAAAAAAAAAAAAAAAAAAAATTAAAAAGGTAAAATTTAATCATAAAATGTAATTATATTAAAATAATTATATTTTTTTGTTTGAAAATTCCTTTGGGTAGGATGGAGATTTTTCAAAAAATCGAACTAAAATTGATTAATATCGATTTATGAAAATGTAAACTGATATTTCTCAGAAAAAAACAAAAATTGTAAACTGAATTAAAAACAAAACAAAAACAGTTGGTAAACTCGATAAGTTGAGCTAAGCTTTACTTGCTTTTGGTAAGTGGGGTTGAGCTGGACAACACACTATAAGGTAAAACGATACATGTTTTAACCACTTCTAGTAAAAAATATATTGAATGCTTCAAGTATTTTTAGTAATGCTACATGCCTACATTTTGATAAGAAATACAATTAAGTTAAAAAAAGAGCTCGGAAAAGGCAAAACTGGCATGAGAGTCAATGGAGCAGAAGCATGGAACCGATGTGTCCACATCTCTTCCTCTCTCCCTTTTATCGCACAAACATACACTCAGTCATTTTTTCCTCCGCTATTAAATATTCTTTTCTGATTCTATTATGTTTTCTTTCCTCGTTGAAGCTCACGGAAACAAACAAATTATACAATTTTTTTTATTTAAAAAGGGCATAAAAATAATATAATTTAAAAAAACAAAAATAATAAAAGCATTGAAATGAATTCTTACGCCGCGTTTGCAGTCTTAAGGACAATGATGGACACTCTTACCTTTTTCTAGTTGTCAAAATCAAACATCAACGTTAAGAAATATTGTGTAGTTATATTAGCCAAACTGATGCGCTTTATTCATTGCCAGGTTCCACATGCATCTCCTCTTTTTATTCAAACAAAGTATGCTTTTGTTGATTAGTGACTGCAATTCGCCATAACGATAATCTTTAAATTCCATTTGGTTACTGATAAAAATAGCTTCAATAACAATATACAAGCTTGTGCTACATAGTTTAAACAAATTACATCAAACAGAGAAACACCATAATATTTGGTTTCTGTTTGAGCTCACCCTATTTCCTACTTAAATTTGGCATTGAAATGTAACTTTTGCATTTGGGTTTAGGTTTATATGAGGAAAAAATGTCATATTTTTCTTGTATTAAAATTTCTGTTTACTTCTACGAAATGGTACTACTTCCAAACTTTTTCTTTTTTGCTTTTTACATCAGTACTCGTTTTCAATTTTCTGCCAAAAAGCAAAACCCACAAGAAAAAGCTAAAAACCCTAATAGTATCTCTCTTCATAAACCCCACAAAACCAGAGAAACTAAGCCAGCTTCAGTCTCAATATTTCAAACAAATCGTTTCTCTGGTTCTTCTTGTTCCCTCTCCCTCTTGTATTTTTAATAATAAAAACTCATTTAGGGCAATTTTTAATTTTCTCTTTAATTTGAGTGCTTCTTGAAATGGGTGAGACAACAAAAGAAGATGCTACAAAACCATCACCGAATCAAATCTCTTCACCTAAAGATTCTTCTTCACTTGATCACCAAAACCCATCACTTCTCCACCACCACCACCATCACCAACACCAGTCTTTCCTCCCTTCTCCCATCTTCATCCCCACCGTCTCTTCTCCCGGAGCTCCTGCCATCCCCAAACGACCACGTTTCGGCTCTTCCGGTGGTCTCTCTCCACCTCAATGGAAAGCCTTACCGTCACCTTCCACCTTACCAACCGCCGCCACAATTCCTTCATCACCATCCCCTTCCACCGGCGTAGTAGCAGCTTCTTCCACCGAAACCGCCGGATCTTCACCGCCTTGCCAAGAAGCTACCAACAGCGAGAAACAACAACCCGAAACGGAGCCGTTTCAGCATAAATTCAGAAAAGGTAAATACGTGAGCCCCGTGTGGAAACCGAACGAGATGCTATGGCTAGCAAGAGCCTGGAGAGCCCAGTACCAGCACCAAGGAAACGGAACCGGGTCCGGATCTGGGTCGGGTGAGGGAAGAGGGAAGACCCGAGCTGAAAAAGACCGGGAAGTAGCTGAGTTCTTAAACCGGCACGGTATAAACAGGGATTCGAAAATCGCCGGTACGAAATGGGACAACATGCTCGGTGAGTTTAGGAAAGTGCACGAGTGGGAAAAAGGAGGAGATAGAGAGAAGTTTGGCAAGAGTTACTTCAGGCTCTCTCCTTACGAGAGGAAACAGCACCGACTTCCCGCGTCTTTCGACGAAGAAGTGTACCAAGAATTGGCTCTTTTCATGGGTCCACGTGCAAGAGCTCCAACTGTTAGCCACCGTGGTAGTGGCGGAGCTCCGGCAGATGTTACCTTAACGTCTCCGTCTGTTGACGCGCTTCCTCTTCCTCCACCACCGTTGATGACTTCAAGAAGCGATGATATTGATCATAGGCTTTGTAGCCCTATCCCTTCCATCGGTAAAATTTTAATTATCTTACTTTCTATATAATTTATTCATTTATTATTCATTGACTTGATGGTATAATGTTATTTAATAGTCACATTATACCACACTGCGTATTTGGACTGTAGATTTTGTTATTTATTTTAGTTGTCTATGCTTGCTCTTATTGATTAGAATTGAAGAAACATGAAATTGTCTAAAGATTATGAAACTTTTTTTTCTAAATTATTTTCATAATGTTTGAGTAAAAAAATTGTTTAATTTACGTACTTTGTAGGAAGAGGAAAGCGATTAGCATTATCAATAGTTGGAGATGATCATACTCAATATCCGTATTCACACAACACTGCTAGAGGATCATGTTTATTCTCTAATAGATCGATATACCATCCTTGTTCCGAGACGATCCCTTCTTCTTCTTCTTCGTCTTCTTCTCTAAAAGATCTTCGCCGTATTGGGAAAATACGGTTAACTTGGGAGGAATCAGTTAACTTGTGGGCTGAAGAAGGAGATGCTGATTTTGGGAGAATTAGGGTTAGTGGGTCGAGTTTCTTGAATGCCGACGAGCTCACGTACTTGGATGATTCCATGGTAGCTTGTAAAATGGAATCTTTCGAAGATGGACCTCTCAAGGGATTTTCTTTGGATAAATTCATTTCTGGTCAACATCTTAAAGTCTTTGGAAGACGAAAGTCAAATTCATCATCTGCTCCTTCACCTTCAGGTAACACACACATATAACATTCGTTTACAGAGAAATTTATTATAGATTATTTAAACAGGAAATCAATGCTATGAACTTCTATAGTCTCTAGTCTTAGCTCCCTCTTTGGTTTTTTCTTTTTTGTACACTCACATATACATTCGTTTAGTGAGAGATTATTTATAACTTATTTTAACAGGAAATCAATGCAATGAACCTCTATAGAGCGAGGAAATGTGTGAGAGGAATTCATTAACTAATAATATAGAAAAATAAAAAACAAAGATGATCAGCTAGTTGATAGAGGGAGTAAATGTAAATGTTAACTCCAAACTGAAGAGAAACAATTCATTATAGCTGTCTAATCTTATAAGAAATTTGTCTTTTTCTAGCTTAAGTGGCAGGTTTTGTTTGACCAGATAATCCATTGTGATAAATATATAAATTAAAGAGGAAAGTTAATGGAACTCTCTAATGTTATTATTAATACATATGCTTGTTGTTTATCAGTTAATATGACAGGTTTGTTTGATCGAGGTCAGCTTCCACTCGCAGAACCCATTTATAAATGTAAATTTATTTTTAACCTTGTAGCTTCAAAGTTTGTCAAATAAGCGGTATTTCTATTATTAACATGTGAACTAATGCTATAATGCAGCAATATCAACATTGGAGTTCCAAGACCCATCGGACTATTGCTTGAGTAAATTGTCTCTGCCGGCAGGAAATCTTCCGAGCATATTTGAGCTCGCACGCTATCTTCAAGAACCACCGCCGGAAAATCTCCGATTTCCTCTCCGACGAGACGTCTACAAAGACTTGCCGACAGGGAAAGAGCTTTTCTTTTCCACCTCCTCCTCCGAGCTACTAGATTGTAGAGCAATCACTTATGATATCATCAGCCCCATAATGACTCGCGTAAACCCTAACAACGGTTTCGTCATCTCGAGCAAAGACTCGCTGATCCCGCTTTGGGACGACTGCGTGAACCGGCTGGTTTCAAAGTTTTGTGACATGGTGGTTTTGCGTAAACCGGATTCTTCGTCTTACGTTGACAACGTTCAAGATCAGTGGCCAAACGTGATGGGATTCGTGAAAGGATATGGTTTATGGAGAGGAGAAGAGGCTGATAAAGTCCGTGAAGGTTTAGCTGATCCTTCTTCTCTATTGGCCGAGAAGATTCTTTGGTCGTACAACGATCTTCCATACATTCTTGGATATCACGCAATAGGTCTCACCGTAACTTTCTGTGCTTTGAGCCGTTCTTCGCAAGATCGACTGATCTGCACCGATCTTTATTCATTCGACGTATCCTCACCATCCGATCGAATCAAGGCCTTGGTTCCTTGTTACCGTCTCGCTTCTCTTTTACCTTTGCTTGCAGACCACTGCACTACGAGGCCTTTGTGTTACAGCGACTTCCAGAGAATCGATCATGGAGATTTCGTGACCGAGGTTACACCTCACACGGCGACTAAGTATTACTCGAGCAAGAGAAAATGGAGCGGAGTGAAAGAAATCTACGATTTTCTCGACCAAAGAGTTCCACACGCGGAGCATTTGGATAGGGCAAGCGAGAAGGATCTCTCGTTGAGTTTTAAGCCACGTGGGATCAGAGTCAAACCTTGTAACGTTGACCAGCTCATCGAGTCGCTGATGTGTGTGACGAGAGCGCTCGTTGCGCTTCACGACCTTTCGTTCATGCATCGTGACATGGGATGGGAAAATGTTATGAGAAGAACAACAACAGACGCGGAGTGGTTTGTTTGCGGGTTCGACGCTGCCGTTGAGGCACCACAGCTTAACCCTCACCGTCCCGCGGGGGAAGAGGAGGAGGAGCGTGAGAGACACGCGCCGGAGATGGAGAGGGGACTGCATGCGGTGAAGGTGGATGTGTGGGGAGTGGGTTATATGATAAAGACTTGTGGATTGAGTAATGTGCCAAAGATGTTGAGAGAACTTCAAGGCAAGTGTTTGGAGCCGAACCAAGAGAACCGACCGACAGCAGCTGATTGCTTCCACCACCTCCTCCAGGTTCAATCTGCCGGAACATCGTCGTATTAGTCTCTTTTGTTATTTCACTTTTACTGTTGTGGTTGTTTTTAATTCAGAGGCTACACTAGATCTTTGTTTTGTGGGATTAAACTTTGTAGGATGACTCATTCACAGAGAAAAGTTACCATTTGAGTAGAATAAAACAAAAATAATTCCATTAATTGATTCCAACGGAGCAAGTGCTGTTAAAAAACATTCATAATCAAAAATGGCCAATTGGCCATGAATAACCCATATTGTTCGAAACCTAAGATCTAGAAGTGATATAGAGGGTTTGACCAGCAGCTAATCAACTTTTTATCCATTTTAAATAATTTTGGCAGCTTTGAAATTAGCAATTTGATTAGCTTCGGTAGCAACGTCTCTCGTTTTCGACTATTTTGGAGTTTGTGTAATTATAAATACCAAAAGAAAAATAAAAGACTGTACTTTTATTAAAGAAAAAAAAAAGGAACAAATTAACGTCTTATATTATAGACTTATACTAGTATATATTTATATTTGATTTTTGACTGATGAGAAGTGAGAAGTTAGGGTGTTTGTCGGCAAAAACAGACATCGGGCTAAGCAAAATGGCGGCTGTTTTCTATCATCTCTCTGTCTCTCTCTCAATTCACCTGCGCCACACATTTGACTTTTACATTTTCTTTCCCCCTAAACTTTCCTGCAATGGATTATCTATATATAATAGCAAAATGAACAAATGTCTTTTATTATCGTATCTTTTCATTTTTAACCGTTTAATCTATAACCGCTCATTTAAAGGTTGTGTCTTTTCGAATCACATCTTTTTACTTATAACCGTTAAATTATTGAAAAGTTGCATCTTTTAGTGATACCTTTTCACTTCTATATACGTATATGTTGTGTAAGATTATTTTCGTTTGATTACATATTTTTTCACCTGTCATAAATCTTTTCTTATTTGTTCTCCCAATTTCTCTCATTTTTTGTTTTTTTTTTAATTGATTCTTTCCTTACTCGCATGGCTATTATATGGGACAGGTACAAAGAGAGGTATAACTAGACACTGATCATCATCTCCAGGGCCATAAAAGTCATGAGTGATAAGGACACCAGATTCAATAGAATACAGATAAAGCATCCCGTTGAGATTCATGCAAAGGTGACAACCAGTCAAGCTAACAGGACGAGAGAAGAAAAGTCGCTTGAAAGCCCATTTCCCTGTCCCAGACGAAGACATACAAACTCTCCACACATTCGTTTCTCCATCTTTGTTTTGACAAATCCTAACAACTTTGAAGCTTGAAACGACGCTGTCCTCAACACGCGTTAGTGTTAGTGACCTGACACAGCTCTGGAGGCGAAGGGATTTCAAACTATTCTTGTAAAACTGGATTACCAACCAAGGACTTTTTATAATAGAAGACTATGTTCTCAGCGCGGTCAAGAATGGCCTTGATCCAGATTAATCTATTAGAAGAAACTATATAAGAGGCAGGAAAAAGCAGATACCATTGAAGAGGCATGATATAAGAAGCTAGAGATTTGGGAAGACCCCATGTCTCGCATCCATGGCAGCCTAGAGATTCTGTGATGCCATGAAGATAGTGAGTGCGGAACATGAGTGACCAGGAGAAAGGCGAGTTTTTGTGAAGAGAGACTAAGGCTGTGAATGTATATGGCGGGACAAGTGGTCCGAGGTGTGGGACAAAAGTTGGTCACCATTCAACATATTTTACTTTTTCATTTGTTTAATAAAATCAAATAAATAAATTAGTTAAAGTAAAAAGTGCGTTTCAGTTTTCTTTGGATTTTGTAATCCACTCTATGCGTTTCAAAACATCACATTTTTGCTGTTATTTAGGTGCGTTACCTTTTATCTATAATTATTTTTAATTCAAAAAAAATTTAAATTTTTTATATAACTACAATTTTATCTTTTCTCTTCTTATAATCAAAGAAATAAATATTTTGAAAATTATAAGTATTTAAAAACATTTACTCATTATTACACTAACAATTGTTACCATTCAAACATTATCCCGTACCGCTCATTTTATAAAAACCACACTTATCCCGCATAATGCGTTTTTCATATAAACCGCACCGTCCCGCTTTAATTTTTAGTTCCGTACCACTCAAATCCTCTGTTACCATTCGAAGCCTAAGGCTGTGAATGTATATGGCGGGACGAGTGGTCCGAGGTGTGGGACAAAAGTTGATCACCATTCAACATATTTTACTCTTTCATTTGTTTAATAAAATCAAATAAATAAATTAGTTAAAGTAAAAAGTGCGTTTCAGTTTTCTTTGGATTTTGTAATCCACTCTATGCGTTTCAAAACATCACATTTTTGCTGTTATTTAGGTGCGTTACCTTTTATCTATAATTATTTTTAATTCAAAAAAAATTTAAATTTTTTATATAACTACAATTTTATCTTTTCTCTTCTTATAATCAAAGAAATAAATATTTTGAAAATTATAATTATTTAAAAACATTTACTCATTATTACACTAACAATTGTTACCATTCAAACATTATCCCGTACCGCTCATTTTATAAAAACTACACTTATTCCGCATAATGCGTTTTTCATATAAACCGCACCGTCCCGCTTTAATTTTTAGTTCCGTACCACTCAAATCCTCTGTTACCATTCGAATCCTAAGAGACGATTCTGTTACCGATTTCTATGATTTGCACACTGATTTGAATCTTGCAATGCTTCTCAAGGGTAATCTCCCAACGATCTCCACCATTATCGCCTCTGGGAGGACCATTATTCTCCTTCCCGTCCTCATTGGGTCACTCACTTCTCTACTTTTGTTCACTTCCCGAGAAAAATATGGAAGTAATGTTTTGTGAGAAACTTCTATTATATCTGGCTATCCGCACATCAAATCAAAGTGATATACAGTATTAAAATGCAAAGATCAATATCTATACACACACATTTAGGCTATGAATGGAAACATCTTTGCGGCGTTTATTGACTCTTTTATTTTAAACGCACTTCATGTCACCATTCATCATATTAATTTAACTAAAGAGTGGTTGTTAATTAAAAAATGAAAATATTGAAAGGACCCACATAGTGTACAAAATCAATTGAAAAGTTGTCAAACGCACTTCAATTTTGTAACACACCCAATTTGGTATGTTTCAAGTGCGGTTCTTATATTTTTTTTACTTTTAAATTTTATGTTATTTTTAGAAAAACCATGCTTATTTATTTCATTAGTTACTAAACTCTTATTCAAGAAAAGAAAATAATGGAAGTAATTTAAATTTTTAATAGTTATTATATTTATACTATATTTGTGATAGTCACCATTCAAACATTGTTCCGCTTATTTTTCAGAAACCACACTTCTCCCACATAACGCTTTTCTTTTGCATAAACCGCACCGCCCCACTATATTTTTTATACCGCACTACTCATTCCCATTCGGAGCCTTAATCAAGAAGCCGTCACGCCATTAACGTTTTCAACCTACAAACTATAAAACATCACACAGAGGTAATGATCACCGCACTGTTGGAATGTCACTTAAGTTAAAACTTGAAATGATATATATTTGACTTTGTAGTCGATGGAATCATGAAATGATACTAAAGCGTAACTAGAACTAATTGATAAGTTGTAAATATATTAAAGCGTATCTAGAATTAATGAATGTCTTTTGTGTTTGCATTTGAATGATTCTAAAGCGTATCTAGAATTTCGACTGTTTATTCAAGTCAAAATTATAGGTTAATTTTGTTGAATTTTTATTTTTTTCGATGTGAAAAGACACCACTTTTTATGTATTATTTTAAAATATTTCAATATGAATTATCGATAACACTTATTTGGTTCGATTGAATTCAAGGCAATGTTTTTGTATTCGTTCATATAACTTTAGTTCCGTTTCTGCGGGTATAAAAAAAAAAGGTAGTGCCTTTTTGTTTTTAACTGTTTTATCTATAACTGTCAAATAAAGAGTTGTGTCTTTCAAGTCGCATCTTTTTACTTATAACCGCTAAATTATTGAAAAGTTGCACCTCTTAGTAATACATTTTCACTTCTATATATATTCTGTAAGATTATTTGATGCCTGAGTTACAATTTTATAATTTTCTCAAGTCGTAGTTTGATAAAAGCTTTTTCTGAATCTTCGCCATATTTCTTTCTACATTTTCTTTCAAAACTATATTCACAAACTCGTAATTTTATAATTTTTCACGCTTTCGTGTAGATCTACCGAATTTGAAGACCATTGCTATTTTCATTTTTAGTCTGTAAATCGTAAGAACATGAGCGATGGTTGCTGCTGTTTTGAAAACATTTCCATAGCCTTCTCCAATGTCATATTTCCTGAGCCCACAATAAATATTTTGTCAGAATTAAAAATCTCCAAAAAGTTACAAATTTTTGTTCTTATTTTGGTTTATATTTTCAATATCTTTCCATCTTCACTTATTCGCTCTAAAATATAGGTTAATTGTAATAGAAAAACATTATTTTCTTTTAATCATCATGTGATCAACTATGTGTATCATATATTAAATCTCATCATTTATATTGTAATAATCAATATGGATGTTGTTATTGACGTCACCTAACCATATTTTTGGATGATCAACTTTGTCTTGTAAAATTCTAATGGTTACTTACAGGCCCGGCCCTAGGGGTGTGCTGGCAGTGCTTTTGCACCGTGTCATGCCACTTTTTAACTTATTGTTATTACATTTTAGGGTCCTTAATTGTTTAAATTTATACATTTAGGGGTCCAGATTTTATAATTTATTAACTAATGTCACTAAATTTGATTTTAAAATTTTCTGGGCACAGGGCCCAACTTCTGTTTGGGCCGGGCCTGGTTATTTATCTCTACGTAACTGAGGAAATCAATACATCGATTCACAGGCTCAAACAAAATAGTGGATGAATTTTGATGTGTGTGAGCATAAGAAAACCGAGTAGAATTAACGATATACAAAAACAATGCAGCGAGAAAATGGAGGATGGTCGTACTGAACGCCGAGGAGACACCAGAAAAACGGAGGAGGTTTTATGATTTAATTTGAATTGTGTTGTTGGTTTACGTAACAAATACAGTTTCTGTAAATGCATTTGCATGAAAAATGTTTCACATCTTGGAATTTCATTGACACATGTGCATGCATAATCGATAATTTTTATTTTTTATTTTTTATGTTTTACTTTCGATCGATAAAGTATTTTGGTGATCTGTAATTTGATTAATGGTTATACGCAAAAAACTATAATGAAAGAAAAATATTTTAGAGGTCCAAAGCTAGTGAAGTGTAGCCTTGTGACAACGAATGATTTTGAATACAGTTATGGGACTTCAAAATTAAATAAAAGTTACAAAATTAATTCATGAATTGTGATCGTTGTAACTTGTAAATGCTTGGATTTATGGTTTGAATTGTGATGTTGGTTTCCGTAACGAATACACGTAAATGTATTTGCATGAAAAAATGCTTCACATCTTGAAATTTGATTAATGATTAGTGGAGATTTAAACTTTTGGGAAGAATATTGAAATCATATATATGAATTGAGGCCAACTCTCTCCATATGATTGACATGTGGCAAAACTTTTAAAGAGAGCAGTCTCTTCGCATTCTTAGTCGTTACAGTTATAATAGGTTTCAAAACCGTCAGTTGTTTCACCTTCCACGTTGTATCAACACTCCATTAATTGATATTGTGGCATGACTTTTCCTCTTCTTTCCAGTCAATAACTCTAAATCTTATACATTTCAACTTATGATAATAAAAATCACTCTATTAATCCAAGACTTTTACATTTGGCTTCCATCTTAAGTTATTATTAAACATCTAAATTCTCCTAATATATGGAGAAATGGATTTAGCAAAAATCGATGGCGGAAAATCAGAGTCCGTTCTATGTGGTCGTGAGTAAACAAAGAGAGTTAATGGTTCATAGACATGTGGTATGATAGAAAAATATATGTTTGAAAGTCAGTCGCTAACCAACAAATAGGAATTAAATATGGATATTATTGGATTATACTTTATAATATTAATCGCAAATCTAAAATTGTTTTCGAGCATTTTTTAAAAACTTTAACAACAACAAAACCCGCGCGTATGCGCGGGCATTAGTCTAGTTAAAGTGATATGATATGACTTCATTGTTAATCGTGGTCGTAATTAGGAAGATACCAATTTGCATTTTTCGTATATCCTGTAAATATAATTTTCAGAAACTGTCCTGATTAGGAAAACGATGTATTGAACAGAACATCTAGATCTAGAAAGAGAAGTTCATAAAATTGATTTTAGATAATTAATTCATCAGTTATAAATAAATGCAAACAGAGTAAATCTTTTTCTATAGTTGTATCTTTTGTTACAAACCTTTTCGCTTATAACCACTTATTTATGCAGTTGTGTCTTTAGTTATGCATATTTTTATTTATAACCAATTTGCATTTCTCATATATCCGGTAAATATATTTTTCAGAAACTGTTCTGATTAGGAAAACGATTTATTGAACAGAACATCTAGATCTTGAAAGAGAAGTTCATAAAATTGATTTTAGATAATCTTTTCATTAGTTCTAAATAAATACAAAATTACAAAATGAATAAATGCATTTTACAGTTGTAAATTTTGTTTACAAACATTTTATTTATATGGTTGTGTCTTTTTGTTATGCGTCCTTTCACTTATAACTGCTTAATTTTACTAACAGTTGTGTCTTTTAACAATATATATTGTCTTTTTAATTATATTTCTATATATTGTTTCGTCTATATATATTTCATTTTTAATTTTAGATTTGAACAATTTTACTCATTTTTTGTCGTTGCTATTTCTTTTTAAAGTTTCAAAATTGGGTTTAATACCTTAAACTTATGCTTTTATCGAAATCGAAATTGCTTTTTAAACTTATGCTACAGATTGTTAGTTTTCCCTATTTATCATTTACTTTTTGTTTCGGTTTTCTATTTCTTTTACAACTTAGTCAGGTTTCTGAGCTTATAAATAGCAGATTACTCTTTTGTAAATCTTTACCTTTGATTTTTCAAAACAAATTTCTCTTAAGAGCTATTGCATAAGACCCATTTCTTGATCTCACTTCCGGACCTTCTCTAAGAATTCAATGAATTTACAAAGGCTAGGCTAACATCCTCATAATTCAAAGTTATCCATGTGTTGTGACTTGTGAATACTTCCGCTCCGTCAGTTCATTTCATTTCGTTTTGTCTGACTTAACATATGTATGTTTAATATAGTCTTAATGCGTTGAAATTTGTATGGTACCTTGACATGAGTATTGTTAACAAACTCGTTTTAAAATATTATAGGTTTTTGTTTGCAAGTGTTTCAAAACTATAATGTATCAATAATGGAATTAACAAAAACGAAGTCACCAAATTAGTGGTGTGTAATTGGTTATGTGTTTATCCAATTCACCAAATCAAAGATGTCTTGTAAGATAGTTTTTAAATATATAACTGGATGAAATTATTATGTTTTGATATTTTTTTACAGCAAGCAGTACTATTTACGATCATAACTAGCATCTCATTTGTTTACATTATTTGAAGTTTTGAAATACAGATACTGTAAACAAATTTATAAAAAACGAGCTCCTGCGCGATTTCGCGCGGGTTCAATTCCTAGTTATTTTAATGAAAAATTTGTGAATATACCCCCAAATAAGAGAATTCTTGTCCTCTTACATTTTTTTTTTTAAATTTACCTATTTTAGACTATATTGTCCTTGTATATGTTAACAATGAAATAAATATTTTCAAAACTTCAAAAAATTTAAATAAATTCAGTAAAATGATTCTAAGATGTTAGAGAATATTTTCACAGTTTTTAAAAAAAATTTAAACCTCAGAAAAATAAATAAAGTTTGCTTCTACCAAATTCGATATTCAAAGTAGAATATGTCTTCTACTATATGCTCTCACATCTATATATCGTAGAGCGTAAATTCTACCGACTGTTGTACTTTCTACCGTCGTAGAATTTGCTCTCTGCTAGATAGTCAATGTTCTACGACTTGGTAGATTCGTAAAACATTTGTTCTACGTTCTACACGGTTATCTACCACAGGTATAATTTATATACTGTTTGTCTACCGTTTGTAGATATTGTATTCTACCATAAACACTCTCTTCCACTATTTGGAGAATTCATGTTCAACTGAAAATATTCTCTTCTACTATTAGTAGATTGTGTATTTTCCCGAAAAAATTATCTTCTACCGCCTGTAGAAATTGTAATCTACCTTAAACACATTTTTCTACGAAATAGTAAAATGCATCTTCTACGAGAATATGAGAATATAATAAAATGGTAACTGAATATTAGAATCTTTTGAAAAAACAATATTTCCTTTTTATTTTATTTTCTTAGAAAAAACAAAAAAATCTCATCTATTCCATCTTCTTCTTGTTCCTCTTTTTTTTTCTCTTATTTTTTACCTAGTTTTCTTTTATATTATTTGTTTCAGTTTTCTTCTTCTACATTTTTATGTTGTATATCTATGTATAAGACGATGACAAACACTTCTCTTTGCTTTTCCATATTTTTAATTCTTTGTTTATTAATTTATTTAACTTTTAATATGTTATTTAAAATAAAATTCTATTAAAATGTGATTTGAGGGTTAAAATTGGGTTTAAATTTTAATTAAGAGTATTAGACAAGATTCGGCAAAAAAAGAGTATATGGACAACTCTTCCCTAAATGTGGAGTATTTTGCCAAATTTCTCTATTTTAATTTATACAAAGTCATAATGGGGCTTAATAAATGGAAAATTATAAATTTGGCCATTCTCTATTATTGTATCTTTATATTATTAATTGAGAAGTACATGAAAAATTTATGACCAAAAAACCAATCTAATTATGAAGAAAAAGTGTTTGACAACATATTTAATTAGGGTCAATTTAGTACATTGTAATGTTTGGATACAAGAATAAGAGAAAAAGGGGTTGACGATCTATTTCTCCGTATCGAAACTTTTATAGCATCACTTCCACACGAAATTTGACACTCGTTCAAATTCCCCATCATTTAAAAGTTACCTATCTATTTCACACCGAAACAAAAGTTACCTATCTATTTCACCCCGAGATGAAAGTTAAATATCTGATTCCCCATAGAATGAAAGTTAAATAACGAATTGCACATAAAGTCGATTAGAATCGGTTCACTGTAGACCAAATCATTGTTTAACTCGTTAAGCGAAATAGTAAACCGGATTTGACCACATTAAACCAGAATTAGACCCATTAACTCTCGATTTGAACCCGATTACCCCAAATCTAATTCAAATCCTCAAAATCGAAAATCCCCAATTCGCGACTCAAGAACCCTAAAAGTCGAAACTTTTGATTCTCGCAAAATCAACCAAAATCTGGAGCTTGGAACACCAAATGCTCTAATGGAGTGGCACGATGTTCTCATTCTGGAAGATGAGTACGATTCCGACGGTGAATCTCGACGGGAGAGAAGCGATTACGAAATCGAAAAAGCTATTCAAGAGTTTGAAGATGAGCCTCGAGTTAGACATGATGAGTATCCAGATACAGAGAGTGATGAAGAGGAGAAGGAAGAATATGAGAATGGTGAACATGAGCATGGTCAACGCAACCCTAAGAGGAGCGAGCCGAAGAGAGGCGCTGGGAACTTGCTTGAAGGGCAAGAGTTCATCAATGGTGTAGTCTTCAAAGAGGCTGTCCTAGACCATGCATTGAAAACTGCTCGGAATATCAAGCAATGCAGGTATGATAAAGATCAAATTGCTTTTAATTGTGGAGGCAAAAACTGCAAATGGTATGTCTATTGTTCTATCTCGGGAAAAATCAGCAAGTGGCAAGTGAAGGTGTATAGAAATATACATATTTTTGATGTGAATGGAGAGTGTGAGATGTTAAAAGTTCCTGTGATTGCAAGGTTGTTTCTGCATAAGATTCGAGATGAACCTGAGTACTTCATGCCAATGAAGATTGAAGAAATGATCAAGAGCTGTTTTAGGATCGTCGTGTCAAGGGCTCAGTGCCAAGCTGCTAGAAATGAAGCTCTGAAATGGATAAGGAGAGAATATGAGGAGCAGTTTTCAAGACTTCGAGATTATGGAGCCGAGATACTCGAGTCTAATCCGGGTTCTTCTGTGGATATTGACTGCATAAAGAATACAGAAGGTTTAGATGTCTTCAACAGACTCTACGTTTGCTTTGATATAATTAGGAGAAAGTGGAAACACACTTGCAGGCTGATTATAGGAGTTGATGGAACCTTCTTAAAATCAACGATAAGTGGGCAGTTGTTGGTAGCTTTAGGTAGAGATGCAGACAATGCTATATATCCTATAGCTTGGGGTATTGTGCGAGTTGAAAACACAGACAATTGGTTGTGGTTTATGAACAAGATCAAATTTGATTTGGGCTTAGAAGATGGCGACAACTACATTCTGGCATCGGACAGGCAAAAGGTAAGAGATTTTGCTCTTTATGTCTTTAAATTATATGTCCTTGTGAAATGGTTTATAGTGAATGTGATTGTGCTTTGCAGGGATTGATAAGCGCCGCGAAAAAGACTCTGCCTAAGAACATAGAATGTGTTTTAGACACATCTATGGAAACTTAAAAGCTAAGCATGGCAAGAAACCGGAGATGAAGGGATTAGTTTTGCAGCTAGCTTGGAGCTACAGTGAGGCTGATTTTAGAGCGAACTTGGAGCAGATTAAAGAATGGGACTTTGTTGTTTACCAAGATGTTATGAAGCAAAAACCTGAAACTTGGTGCAGGGCATTCTACAAGATCGGAAACTACTGTGAAGATGTGGAGAATAACTCCACAGAATCGTGGAACAGCACAGTCTCCAAAGCCAGAGAGAAGATGATTGTGCCTATGCTTGAGACAATAGCTAGGCTCACAATGGTGTGTATTGCGAAGAGAGATGTCATAGCCGGTGGACATGAAAGCCTATGCACTCCATATGTGATTGAGTATCTCGAGTAGATGCTTGAAAAAGAGAAGGTTGAGGAAGCTAAGGTTTATAGGAGTAACAAATAACAAATGGCTCGTTATATACCAAGGAAGCTCTCATCGTGTTAGTCTACCTTGTAGGACTTGCTCGTGTATGAGATGGGAGATCACAGGAATTCCTTGTCCGCATGCTTATGCAGTAATTTTACATGTTAAAGGTCCGTCTCAAGAGTATGTGTGTCACTGGTTTAGGACATCTCTGTGGAGGATAACCTATGATAAAGGTCTCGTTCCACTAAGAAGTGCAAAGTTTTGGCCAGTTGGAGATGGACCAAGTGTGCATCCACCTCCTCCACCAGAGGACAAAGGCGACAAGGAGAATGATAAAGGCAAGAAGAAAAAAGGTAAAGGGAAAAAAACCAAGTTCAAGAAGAACGATAAGGAAAGGAAGAAAGGAAAAAATGAGTCACCAACTAAGAAGAAAACAAAGCTTTTGAAGAGAGTGACGCATTGTGGAATATGTGGAGAAGCTAATCACAACTCAAGGTTTCATGGCCCTAAAAAGAAGTCCAAAAAGGTTTCTGTATTTGGTACTTTTCTATTTTCTAGTGAAGTTTATAATGTTTGTTGTTGTGCGAATCTGATTATTGTTTGTATTGTAGGATCCTAATGACGAGTCTTCTCAGGTTGATGCTTCTCAAAATCATGCTTCCCAAGATTATGCTTCTCAAGCTAATAACAACTCAAGGCCTAAGAAGAAGTCGAAAAAGGTTTGTTTTTGTTGATGATGTGTCTAGTGAAATTTATAATGTTTGTTGATGCGAATGTAAACATATCTCTTATTGTATTGTAGAATCCAAATGGTGAGTCTTCTCAGGTGGATGCTTCTCAAGATCATGCTTCTCAAGTTCAGCATTCTCAGACTGAGAATTGGGCTCCATGGTAAAAGAGAATGGAAGATGTTTTTAGTTGGCTTTTTTGGCTTGAACAAGCTTATCCTTTATCCTTTTCTCTCTATGGATATGCTTGTCGGATCTAATGTTTAAGAACCTTGTTGTGTTTGCTTTTGGATTCTTGTTACATTCATGTTTGGATCTTGATATGTATTATGACATCTTTGTTTATGTTCTTCTAGGAATCTTGTTTGTGTTGTCTTTACAACAAAATACTTGAACAAAAAGACTTAACAAAAAGACCAAACTAAAATTGTCTTAAAAAACAAACAACAATGACCAAACTAGAATTGTCTTAAAAACCAAACAACAATGACCAAACTAGAATTGTCTTTAACAGAAACAACAATGACCAAAACACAAACAACAAAGATCATATGACCAAACTCATTGTTTATATCCATACAACAACCAACAATCGACCAAACTAAACCTACTAGCTTACTACAACCAACAATAACCATGCAACCAACAATGACAACAAGCATCATTTTCTTCACATCGGATTTTGTTGCTGCCAATGTCTCTTCCACTCGCTCAAAAACCTCTCTCTCCATCTTCTTTTGAATCTTCTCAATCACCATATTCTCAAGCATTATTTTGTCTGCTGTAATCTCCCTCACATCCTCTTCTAGCCTATCCAAACAAGAACGCAATGTCTCCACTTCATTCACCAATGCTTCATCAACCCACTTAAAAGCATGATTATCATTGACAAGCTATCATGTACAAGATTTTGAATCAATATCCACAAAATACTACAAAACACATAATAACAGGGGAAAGAACAGTAAGAATGATTTACCCTCTCTGTAGCAGCAAATCCACACCTATAGTATCGACAATATGGATTTGGGTCGGGTTTAGAGATTTTCTCTACCACTAATTCCCCACACCAACATTTCTTTGGCACACCAACAATTCTTCCACGAGCTCGGCCACTTGATGTTCCACTGTAAGCACCAGATTGATAGCTCATCTTCCTCACCCTAATTGAACCTACAAAAACGGAAATCCTTCAATCCATGCGTTAGGAGCTTCTGTCGTCAGAACTCAACCTCCTGAGATCTCACATTACATCTCAGACTACTCAAGTAATCCTAATCTAGCTACAGATTTACAAATTTGTAATTGACGATGTCAATTTCGCAAAATCAAATTTTAGGGTTCTTAGGTGAGAAAGTGATTTGGGGATTTCTGGGGAAATCAAAATTTAAAAGGGCGGGTTTCGTTCGGGTAAAGCTTTCGGGTCGGTCATGTCTCAACCCGGTTTATTTTTGGCGTTGCGTGGTTTGGTTCTCGATTCACTAGCAAACCACAATAACCGACATACAGACCACGGAAACCAACATCTAACCAATTAGTTTAAATCTCGGGGTGAAATAGATAGGTAACTTTTGTTTTGGGGTGAAATAGATAGGTAACTTTTAAATGATGGGGAATTGGAACGAGGGTCAAACTTCATGGGGAAGTGATGCTATAAAAGTTTCGACAGGGGGAAATAGATCGTCAACCCGAGAAAAAGCTATTTGGATAGAATAATAACTTAAAACAAACCGATGGTTTAGAAAACTTCCGTTTTCCAACTCTTAAAAATCTACGAAAAAAAAAATTAACATAATCTAACGTTAATACCAAATCAATAGTATATGCTTTTTGGATTTTCGGGTTTTTATAGATAAGTTCGAGATTGAGTGAAAATCTGAGACCTAATTTATAGAGATATAGAAATTGTTCGGATTTCTTTGAATATTTATGTTCGTGTTGGGTCGAGTTTTTTTTCAGTTTAGGGTTTTCTGGATTTTTTGGATTTCGGGTTTTCAGGTTTAGATATATTAAAAAAAATTTGAGTATTTTAAAATTTTGATTAGGGTATTTGGGTCGGGTTCCGGGTGAAAAAGTTTCCATATTTTTTTTTGTTCAGATCATGGTTTTCATGATTTTTTTTTTAATTCAGATTTTCGGGTTTAGACGTATTAAAAAAGTTTGGGTTTTTAAAATTTCATTATAGTTTTTTGTCGGGTTCGGATTTCGAATTTAAATTTTCTACACAAAACCACAATGGCACACCGCACAAACGTGCAGATACTCTACTAGTTTCACTTGCAAGTTGCAAGCAAAAATCAATTTCAGGCTTGTAAATAAATAAATAAATTAGAAAGTTACAATAGAAGACAGAGACTCGAACTGTACAACCTTTTTCTCCTTCATTCATGACCTCAACCAACTTATCTAAAGAATACTCTCAATTGTTTTGACCGATAATTTATTTATTATGCAGAGCCGCAACAGAGCCGTCATAGATCAAATTCGGATTATGGAGATAGAAATAAAATATTGAGAAGATTCAAAGTTTTTGTCCAGGAAATTTCCTGGTTAATTCTTTTTTCTTTTGTTGGCAATGATCCATTTTGTTATGGAAAGAGAAAACCCATTAACATGGGTAGATACATATACTACATGAAAACCCAAACTCTAAATGCCCATAATACAATTAAGCCAGCACGTGAACTTTTTGGATGAAAATGAAATTGCTACATGTCAATAAATGTGTACCCTAGAGAGATAAGGCTAGGACACGTGGTCTGCTGTAGAGTTTAGAACAGCGACACTGGTTTCTTCCACTGCCGTGAAGACTCGACTATTGCCAAAGAAATCATCCACCCATGAGAAGAGACTTCACTAAACAACCTATTATAAGGCCTACCAAAAGAGGAGCAAAGACAATAGTACTCCCTCATTAGAAGATTAATGCATAGAATTAGAGAAAAAAAAGAAAGGATACTCTAGTACTCTGGTTTCAGCGAACTAGATTTTGTACCTAAATCTGGTCCATGTTGAAACCTAACAAAGATCCATTTAAATTCTACTTGATGAAACCCATTTATCCAAAGACCTTCTCCATTATTCATAACTAACGAGCTGCCATATGCAGACTCTCAAGCTCGTTACTTAAAATTTGGTCAAAGCTGTTCCAGGAGATCCCATAAAATCCAAAGAACGCATTTTTGATATTCGCGTCATAGTTAGAAGTCGACCCTGGTATATAAACGAAGTAGGAATAAAGCACGAGACTTATCTATTACAGATTAATCACTTGTACCCTCTACGAGTTATCGTATTTTCAGCTGTAAACTCAATTTTTATCAATATCAGTTCAATTTGTTGAGCTAAGTCTTATTCTTGTTAGTTCATAAAGGTATTTTTACCTACTTCTTTTTCATCTTTTCATTCATTTTAAATACTTAGGTGTTCACAATTGGCATAAAAAGAACAAAAAAAAAACATAACCAATAGGTTTTTAATGTGAAACCAAGTGTCACCGTACATACGTTCGTAGAAAGAGTTCAATGGAGGTGTGATTACAGATCCACGAATCATGCATGAAGGGCTGTAGTACTAGTAACTAGTAGTCCATCAAGACATATGGCATCAATCTGGAGAACATAAAATTCGGAAAACAACGTTTACATCAATGTTAATTATTATTTATTTCTGCAAATTAATCCTTCAAGTGGTTTTTGTTTGCAAATTTACCTATCGACTCTAGAAAAATGCATATCAACCCATCAAGTTCGAATTAACCCGCAATATAACCCGCGTATTTAATAAAAATTATTTAAAAAACATCGTTTATAAATAACAAAGGAAATTGAAAATCTTATTGGTTTTCATAGCCACGTGTTAGGCTTTGTGTTGGAGACCAAAAAGTTTAGTGTGGTCGAACAACTGAGATAGAACCGAACTAGGTTTTTTCCATCTTCTTTTTTGAATTGAAGAGAATCTCTGACTCCTTTATTTAAGAAATAGAAAAAATATATTTAATTTCCAATATCCAATGTAGATTAAACACTTGTTTAAGTTAATGAATCATGTATTCACTTTAATTTTGTAATCATATATATAGAATAAATTAACTCAAACATAATACTTTTAATAAACTTGGTCTGTGGATACCAAAAAAACTAGTTTGAATACATGTAATAAACTTGCATGTGAATACCAAAAAAAATAATTTAACTTTTTATTTTTAGATACGGGTTATATTGCGGGTTAATTCAAACTTGATGGGTTGATATGCATTTTTCTAGAGTCGAGGGTAAATTTGCAAACAAAAACCACTTGAAGGGTTAATTTGCAGAAAACCATTTTTTTTTTATTGAATGTAAAGTTTATTCAAACAAAAAAAATAAAAAACCATTGTTACAATGACTGCTTCTGTTTCTGAGTTTTGAAAGAAAAATTTATATCTAGAGATTACAACCAAGATAAACTCTTAAAACTTTGGAAACCAGGTTTGCATTCTTTTGATTGTGCCCACATCTAGCAATTGTTCTCACTGCGTATTCCTGACATGACAATTCGATTTTCACTATCATAAGCCCAACACTTGACTTTGTTGAACGCCACTGTCAGATCTTGATCGCATAACTGACTCATGCTTATCAAATTAGCAGTTAACCCTTTCACAAAGAAAACATTTACCAGTTTTGGCAATGCATCGTCGGAGAGAGAACCTTTTCCTTTCATTCTTCCTGGGGATTCACCACCAAAAGTTACATTGCTTTCCTTGATGGCAGTATAGTTCGTTAGATCTTCCTCACACCCAGTCATGTGTTGAGATGCCACTGTCGAAATACCATGGCTTGACGGAAGATGTACTTACAGAGGTATAAGACACCATGCAACGAAGCTCAAACTTTACCATCCAAACTTGTGATTCCGTGTCTTGATTTTGGAAGTATCTCCCTTGCCTCAACATCCCATTCACTTTATCAGCAAACTGATGGCAATATCTTTTGATATGGCCTTGTCTCCCACAGTAGTAGCATTTTACTCTTTCTCTGAACTTCATGTGATCAAATCTACGTGTTTGAACACCACGGCTCATGTTGCAACTCCTCACGAATTCAGACCTCTGGTTGTGACGACTAGGATCAGGACACCATGGTTTCTCAGATTGAGGAAAATGAGAGTTTCCATTCACGAACTTTGTCTTCCCACTGGCTTCTCCTCCACGATAACCCAAACCAAAATTACTCTTCCCAACTCTGCCTATGGAAAGGATTTTGTCTAAGTCCTTAGTTCCACTATTCAACATGAGAATCTTCTTTTTGGTTTCTGCTAGCTTCTGAGTGAGAAGATTGTTCTTATCTTCCTCAGATTTTAGAGCATCTCGCAGATCCTTGTTCTGACATTGTAAAGCTATTTTTTCTTCAATCCATGAAAGCTTTTCTTTACCAAATAGCAACCAACTGTCATACAACTTACGAAACTCCGGTTCAACATCAATCAATGAATCATCTTCTTCTTCACTCTCAGACGACATTCCTATCAGAGTTGCCTCTGCTTCTGATGAGTCTTCATTTCTGTTTTCAACTGATTCACTGTCTGATGAGTCACATTTCTCTTCAATAGCAACCATAAACGCCACATATCTCTAACCCCATCAGATTCTTCAACACTATCTTCAGAGTCACTTTCACTCATTCATTTCCTATCAGAACCGCTGCACTCAGCTTTAGTGTGACCAAAACCTTTGCATTCAAAGCATTTGATCTCCTTTCTCTTGGCAGTGGGACACTCGGATTTGAAATGTCCGTAACCTTGACATTCATGACATTGTTGATCACTCTTTTTCCGTTCTGTCGTTGTCTCTCTCCCCACTTGATTGCTTTGAGAATGGTTTCTTTCTTCCTCTTTCTACTCTTTTCAAAGCTCTGCTGAAGTTTTTCGCCATCAAACTCATTTCGTTCTTGAGCTCTTGAATGTCTTTGCGGTCATCTGCCACAAACGCAATTCCTTTCGAACATTTCGACACAATTGGAGCAATCTCCATCTCATAAGCCTGTAAATGACCAACAATCTCATCCAAGTCCATGTTGTCGGTGTCGAGAGCAGTTCCCATGGCTGTTTTCTTCGTCTCGAATTTGGCGGAAGACTTCTCAACAGTTTCTTGACCAGCTTCTTGTCTTTGTATTTCTTCCCATGTTTTGTGCTTCATTGGCAATTGAGCTGAGTTTTCCACTGAACTCTTCAATAGTCTCAGATTCCCCCATCCGTAGAGTCTCAAAACGAGTTGCAAGCATGTCAATTCTGGATCTTTTAACATTTGAAGTTCCCTCGTAGGCTTGTTTCAGCTTGTCCCAAGCTGCTTTGCTGACTCACAACATTATACGCTCAAATTGTTTTTCATTCACAGCATTGAAGATAGCGGATATCGCTCTTGCGTTGTACTTAGCCAGACTCTTCTCATCATCTGTCCAGAGGAGTTTATCTTCAGGAACCTGTGAGCCATCCTCTCCTAAGCAGTAGGAGCGCTCCATCCGGTTTCAACAGCAGTCCAAGCATCTTCATGGATTCCCCTCGAATGACAGCTCGCATCTTCATTTCCAGTGACCATAGTTTCCTTTCTCGAGAATAGGATTTGCTGCAGAGCTACCAGCTCCTTTGACGAGTCCATCTTTCCGCAGGATCTTCACCTGTTGTAAAGCTACAACTTGGTTCAGATGCCCGCTCTGATACCAATTGAAAAAGCAGAGGACTCGACAATAGATTCCGAAACACCGGCGCACCGTGTTTCTCTTTATTAGAAATCTTTCAAGATGTTTACACACTCTTAAATTGGAATTACACACAGCCTAAGACAACCCTTAGCTTGTTACCAATTGATTTCTAATCTACACTAAACACAGATTAACAACAGAGTTAATCCCATGTTTCTACACCGATCTGCAATTTAATGCCCTTACGGTTTTTCAACAAGAACAAAAGCTTATCCTGTAACTTTTGTTCTCTAAACGGCTGACCTTTAGAACGCCTCCTTTCTCCGTATTTATATCAGTCGAAAGGCACAGCTTCTAGGTCGTGGGATTTGTCCGTACGAGTCCACCTCAGCACTCAAGACACGTCATTAAAATGATTCCAGATTTAACTGTTCAGCCGATGTTCCAACACTCTGTTTGTTGTTCCAACAACTCTCTAAGTTCGGCCTTCACTGCTTCACACAGCTACAACACTTTCATGAACTTCTATTTTAAAGTTTTCAGGTTCTTTGTTCTTATCTACCATTATGACTGTCATAAACTGTCTTTAAAGATCATGTTCTCAAAGTAAGACTCAATCAGTCACTGTTGCAGGTATGGGAGTGTGCAAGTTTTTATACTTCGAAGTTTTACCTGCAAAGTTGCTTATTCTTCCTGATCCACTGTTTCTCGGCTTAAACAGCAGGAGCATTTACAACTTCTAGCTATGACCATAAACTTCTAAAATTTTTTTTCCTGTAGTGCATTGTAGTACATCTTAGATTCCTAGTTAGAGATAACTGAGTAATGCAGATTATTATTGGAACGGAGTGGCCCGAATTTCCAGCAAATAAGAAGTTGATGGATGTCTTGGAGAAGTAGATCTTATAACCCAAAATACGGAGCAAAAGAGGGTGATCATGAAAACATTATCAAATTAAGAGTTTGACCATATGATCAAAATACCAAGTCCATATGGCTGAGATACTAAGAGGAGAAGGGACATCTTTGATTTGTTTTTTTTGTTTTTTTTGACAAACTCTGCTTTGTTCAGTATAAGGTGAATCGCCTTTTTCACTATGTAATTCACTATGTAATAATATGTACTGCAAATTGTTTATGTTCTGTTCTTTTATACATAACTAGATGTTAATTATGCACAACATACAAATCCATATCCAAATCTACAACAAAACAATTTAAAAAATCAAGTCAAAACAATTATTACAGTTTTGATATGTCCTAGAAGGTTCAAAGTAGAAAAATAATAGGTTGTTTTTCTTTTTCACCCTTTTACTCTGTTTTTTAACAATATATTTTAGTCTGTAAAATCATCTCAAAAAATGTATTGCAAGTCTAATGTTGTATTTAAAATAGCAAATTCAAATGAACAGATTTATCAAATAAATAATATTTATATAAAAATAAATTTTACATTCTAATATTGTATACTATATGTTTTTCAATTTTAGCTAAATAAAGTGCAAATTTTTTAACATGAAACCTGCACGTAGCGCAGGATAACATCTAGTCTATACTATATAATAAGAGAATAACTCTTTTCATGATTGCGATATGTCAGCAATTTCGGTTGTTGTGAGCATAACATGTGGCATTTTGGAAAAAAAAAATTCAAATGTTCCATGACTTTTCAATTTTTCCATTAACTCTTTATATTGTCATGTTTAAATAATAATAAATGAAAGTTAGTATTCGAAGATTCAAAGAAAAAAAAATTATTTACAAATTTATGTATAACATTGTGCTCATTTGTTTATATATAGAAATATGTGAAAATGTTACGTGTAAATGATAAAACTGTATCAAATAAGAATCAATTAAAAATAGTTCATGTATCGTATATAATATTCAAATGATACTTATAAATTTAAGGAGATGCAAATAAGAGCCGATAGTTAAAAACATTACTTTTAAAATTTTCAAAATTAAAATCACTATACAAACAAATATTATAGATCATTAGTTTAAATATATGGTTTTTATAATTAATTATAAATACTTATAGTTAAATTAAATTAATAAACTTTAAAATTTGGTATAGTTTTAATCATGCGCATTGCGCGGGTCAAATTCCTAGTATAATTAAGAACTTACTTTGTTGGCTTCCGCGAGGGGTCGTAAACCAAGCCCTCCCTCCTCCTTTAGATTACATACCTCGCTAGAGGCTGTATTTTTTCTTTTTTTTCATTGGGTTTAAATCTGGTCCCAAACACAAGAATGTTGCACATATCTTATCAATCTCCCGAATGCACAGATCTCATCAATCTCATGATCAATGTTTAATATATTAATTTGAGATAAAATGTTAAGTTTCATCAGCATCCAACTTAAAACTAATTGGTAATAAGTTAAGTGGCTCATATTTTTATATATCACTTAAGTCCCATCTAAATTATGGATGTGGTATATTCTCACATGCCCATTTGAGAGAATGGTTTGTCTAGCCATTAGTTTTGACAATATCCTACTATGGGATCAATTTCAGGTCATGTTAATCGAGTCTCTTTCGATGGACGATGTCGGTTCCGGTGGAGTAGTGTGTCTTCGAATCCTGATACCATGTTAAATTTTCTGGACATCCAGCTCAAAACTAATGGGTAATAAGTAAAGGGTTCATGTCTTTTATATATCACTTAAGCCTCATCTAAACTCTGGATGTCGACAGTGGCCAATACATGAAAGTTTTTAAATGGGCAAAAATGTGTCAAGGGGTCAATAATGGGAATCGAGCTTGGACTATAAACACAACTTTTGATAGTGATTTATTTGGTCTTTTAGATACATTTCACACTTTTATAATATTTAAGGGGTGTCAATTGACACCTGATCTTTCTTAGTACGTGGCGAAGATGTCGGATATCGGAGACAGTTGGACAAATGTGCATGATGCAAAAATCCCAAACTTTGTCATCTAGCTCGGCGGAGAGAGATCTGTTCGTTTGTTTTTTTCTTAACCAAATATAATTAAAAGGAAGATATATAATTAAGAGCGAGGAAGAAAAAGAGAACAAAAGGGGTGCACGTGATGCGAGGGGTGTTTTGGATTGTGATAACGAATACAAAGAAGATTATAGAGCTGTTCTTTTTGTCCATTTCCCTCCCGACTTCTCTTCGTCTTGATTATCAACATATATCTTATTCTTGCATTTATCAGATTCATGTAATCACAGCCTCTATTTATTTTATGTTGGTTTCCGTGGTCTGTATGTCGGTTATTGTGGTTTGCTAGTGAATCGAGAACCAAACCACGCAACGCCAAAAATAAACCGGGTTGAGACATGACCGACCCGAAAGCTTTACCCGAACGAAACCCGCCCTTTTAAATTTTGATTTCCCCAGAAATCCCCAAATCACTTTCTCACCTAAGAACCCTAAAATTTGATTTTGCGAAATTGACATCGTCAATTACAAATTTGTAAATCTGTAGCTAGATTAGGATTACTTGAGTAGTCTGAGATGTAATGTGAGATCTCAGGAGGTTGAGTTCTGACGACAGAAGCTCCTAACGCATGGATTGAAGGATTTCCGTTTTTGTAGGTTCAATTAGGGTGAGGAAGATGAGCTATCAATCTGGTGCTTACAGTGGAACATCAAGTGGCCGAGCTCGTGGAAGAATTGTTGGTGTGCCAAAGAAATGTTGGTGTGGGGAATTAGTGGTAGAGAAAATCTCTAAACCCGACCCAAATCCATATTGTCGATACTATAGGTGTGGATTTGCTGCTACAGAGAGGGTAAATCATTCTTACTGTTCTTTCCCCTGTTATTATGTGTTTTGTAGTATTTTGTGGATATTGATTCAAAATCTTGTACATGATAGCTTGTCAATGATAATCATGCTTTTAAGTGGGTTGATGAAGCATTGGTGAATGAAGTGGAGACATTGCGTTCTTGTTTGGATAGGCTAGAAGAGGATGTGAGGGAGATTACAGCAGACAAAATAATGCTTGAGAATATGGTGATTGAGAAGATTCAAAAGAAGATGGAGAGAGAGGTTTTTGAGCGAGTGGAAGAGACATTGGCAGCAACAAAATCCGATGTGAAGAAAATGATGCTTGTTGTCATTGTTGGTTGCATGGTTATTGTTGGTTGTAGTAAGCTAGTAGGTTTAGTTTGGTCGATTGTTGGTTGTTGTATGGATATAAACAATGAGTTTGGTCATATGATCTTTGTTGTTTGTGTTTTGGTCATTGTTGTTTCTGTTAAAGACAATTCTAGTTTGGTCATTGTTGTTTGGTTTTTAAGACAATTCTAGTTTGGTCATTGTTGTTTGTTTTTTAAGACAATTTTAGTTTGGTCTTTTTGTTAAGTCTTTTTGTTCAAGTATTTTGTTGTAAAGACAACACAAACAAGATTCCTAGAAGAACATAAACAAAGATGTCATAATACATATCAAGATCCAAACATGAATGTAACAAGAATCCAAAAGCAAACACAACAAGGTTCTTAAACATTAGATCCGACAAGCATATCCATAGAGAGAAAAGGATAAAGGATAAGCT
>CACVBM020000578.1:0-12336 GCA_902728155.2 Microthlaspi erraticum
AAACATGAGTGAAACGGTCTCAATCCAAGGGAGGAACATCAAATGGACCAAATTTGGGAACCGGAAGAGGTAAGGAGTCCGAAATGTACCTCTGTGACTCCACATTGTGGAAACTCACTTGTAGTGTATAAGATGAATAAGATGAACTAGATGGACCCATACTTACCCAAACATGGATTAATAGGTTCTACACATGACTATGAGGACAAACATGAGTGAAACGGTCTCAATCCAAGGGAGGAACATCAAATGGACCTAATTTGGGAACCGGAAGAGGTAAGGAGTCCGAAATGTACCTCTGTGACTCCACATTGTGGAAACTCACTTGTAGTGTATAAGATGAACTAGATGGACCCATACTTACCCAAACATGGATTAATAGGTTCTACACATGACTATGAGGACAAACATGAGTGAAACGGTCTCAATCCAAGGGAGGAACATCAAATGGACCTAATTTGGGAACCGGAAGAGGTAAGGAGTCCGAAATGTACCTCTGTGACTCCACATTGTGGAAACTCACTTGTAGTGTATAAGATGAACTAGATGGACCCATACTTACCCAAACATGGATTAATAGGTTCTACACATGACTATGAGGACAAACATGAGTGAAACGGTCTCAATCCAAGGGAGGAACATCAAATGGACCTAATTTGGGAACCGGAAGAGGTAAGGAGTCCGAAATGTACCTCTGTGACTCCACATTGTGGAAACTCACTTGTAGTGTATAAGATGAACTAGATGGACCCATACTTACCCAAACATGGATTAATAGGTTCTACACATGACTATGAGGACAAACATGAGTGAAACGGTCTCAATCCAAGGGAGGAACATCAAATGGACCTAATTTGGGAACCGGAAGAGGTAAGGAGTCCGAAATGTACCTCTGTGACTCCACATTGTGGAAACTCACTTGTAGTGTATAAGATGAACTAGATGGACCCATACTTACCCAAACATGGATTAATAGGTTCTACACATGACTATGAGGACAAACATGAGTGAAACGGTCTCAATCCAAGGGAGGAACATCAAATGGACCTAATTTGGGAACCGGAAGAGGTAAGGAGTCCGAAATGTACCTCTGTGACTCCACATTGTGGAAACTCACTTGTAGTGTATAAGATGAACTAGATGGACCCATACTTACCCAAACATGGATTAATAGGTTCTACACATGACTATGAGGACAAACATGAGTGAAACGGTCTCAATCCAAGGGAGGAACATCAAATGGACCTAATTTGGGAACCGGAAGAGGTAAGGAGTCCGAAATGTACCTCTGTGACTCCACATTGTGGAAACTCACTTGTAGTGTATAAGATGAACTAGATGGACCCATACTTACCCAAACATGGATTAATAGGTTCTACACATGACTATGAGGACAAACATGAGTGAAACGGTCTCAATCCAAGGGAGGAACATCAAATGGACCTAATTTGGGAACCGGAAGAGGTAAGGAGTCCGAAATGTACCTCTGTGACTCCACATTGTGGAAACTCACTTGTAGTGTATAAGATGAACTAGATGGACCCATACTTACCCAAACATGGATTAATAGGTTCTACACATGACTATGAGGACAAACATGAGTGAAACGGTCTCAATCCAAGGGAGGAACATCAAATGGACCTAATTTGGGAACCGGAAGAGGTAAGGAGTCCGAAATGTACCTCTGTGACTCCACATTGTGGAAACTCACTTGTAGTGTATAAGATGAACTAGATGGACCCATACTTACCCAAACATGGATTAATAGGTTCTACACATGACTATGAGGACAAACATGAGTGAAACGGTCTCAATCCAAGGGAGGAACATCAAATGGACCTAATTTGGGAACCGGAAGAGGTAAGGAGTCCGAAATGTACCTCTGTGACTCCACATTGTGGAAACTCACTTGTAGTGTATAAGATGAACTAGATGGACCCATACTTACCCAAACATGGATTAATAGGTTCTACACATGACTATGAGGACAAACATGAGTGAAACGGTCTCAATCCAAGGGAGGAACATCAAATGGACCTAATTTGGGAACCGGAAGAGGTAAGGAGTCCGAAATGTACCTCTGTGACTCCACATTGTGGAAACTCACTTGTAGTGTATAAGATGAACTAGATGGACCCATACTTACCCAAACATGGATTAATAGGTTCTACACATGACTATGAGGACAAACATGAGTGAAACGGTCTCAATCCAAGGGAGGAACATCAAATGGACCTAATTTGGGAACCGGAAGAGGTAAGGAGTCCGAAATGTACCTCTGTGACTCCACATTGTGGAAACTCACTTGTAGTGTATAAGATGAACTAGATGGACCCATACTTACCCAAACATGGATTAATAGGTTCTACACATGACTATGAGGACAAACATGAGTGAAACGGTCTCAATCCAAGGGAGGAACATCAAATGGACCTAATTTGGGAACCGGAAGAGGTAAGGAGTCCGAAATGTACCTCTGTGACTCCACATTGTGGAAACTCACTTGTAGTGTATAAGATGAACTAGATGGACCCATACTTACCCAAACATGGATTAATAGGTTCTACACATGACTATGAGGACAAACATGAGTGAAACGGTCTCAATCCAAGGGAGGAACATCAAATGGACCTAATTTGGGAACCGGAAGAGGTAAGGAGTCCGAAATGTACCTCTGTGACTCCACATTGTGGAAACTCACTTGTAGTGTATAAGATGAACTAGATGGACCCATACTTACCCAAACATGGATTAATAGGTTCTACACATGACTATGAGGACAAACATGAGTGAAACGGTCTCAATCCAAGGGAGGAACATCAAATGGACCTAATTTGGGAACCGGAAGAGGTAAGGAGTCCGAAATGTACCTCTGTGACTCCACATTGTGGAAACTCACTTGTAGTGTATAAGATGAACTAGATGGACCCATACTTACCCAAACATGGATTAATAGGTTCTACACATGACTATGAGGACAAACATGAGTGAAACGGTCTCAATCCAAGGGAGGAACATCAAATGGACCTAATTTGGGAACCGGAAGAGGTAAGGAGTCCGAAATGTACCTCTGTGACTCCACATTGTGGAAACTCACTTGTAGTGTATAAGATGAACTAGATGGACCCATACTTACCCAAACATGGATTAATAGGTTCTACACATGACTATGAGGACAAACATGAGTGAAACGGTCTCAATCCAAGGGAGGAACATCAAATGGACCTAATTTGGGAACCGGAAGAGGTAAGGAGTCCGAAATGTACCTCTGTGACTCCACATTGTGGAAACTCACTTGTAGTGTATAAGATGAACTAGATGGACCCATACTTACCCAAACATGGATTAATAGGTTCTACACATGACTATGAGGACAAACATGAGTGAAACGGTCTCAATCCAAGGGAGGAACATCAAATGGACCTAATTTGGGAACCGGAAGAGGTAAGGAGTCCGAAATGTACCTCTGTGACTCCACATTGTGGAAACTCACTTGTAGTGTATAAGATGAACTAGATGGACCCATACTTACCCAAACATGGATTAATAGGTTCTACACATGACTATGAGGACAAACATGAGTGAAACGGTCTCAATCCAAGGGAGGAACATCAAATGGACCTAATTTGGGAACCGGAAGAGGTAAGGAGTCCGAAATGTACCTCTGTGACTCCACATTGTGGAAACTCACTTGTAGTGTATAAGATGAACTAGATGGACCCATACTTACCCAAACATGGATTAATAGGTTCTACACATGACTATGAGGACAAACATGAGTGAAACGGTCTCAATCCAAGGGAGGAACATCAAATGGACCTAATTTGGGAACCGGAAGAGGTAAGGAGTCCGAAATGTACCTCTGTGACTCCACATTGTGGAAACTCACTTGTAGTGTATAAGATGAACTAGATGGACCCATACTTACCCAAACATGGATTAATAGGTTCTACACATGACTATGAGGACAAACATGAGTGAAACGGTCTCAATCCAAGGGAGGAACATCAAATGGACCTAATTTGGGAACCGGAAGAGGTAAGGAGTCCGAAATGTACCTCTGTGACTCCACATTGTGGAAACTCACTTGTAGTGTATAAGATGAACTAGATGGACCCATACTTACCCAAACATGGATTAATAGGTTCTACACATGACTATGAGGACAAACATGAGTGAAACGGTCTCAATCCAAGGGAGGAACATCAAATGGACCTAATTTGGGAACCGGAAGAGGTAAGGAGTCCGAAATGTACCTCTGTGACTCCACATTGTGGAAACTCACTTGTAGTGTATAAGATGAACTAGATGGACCCATACTTACCCAAACATGGATTAATAGGTTCTACACATGACTATGAGGACAAACATGAGTGAAACGGTCTCAATCCAAGGGAGGAACATCAAATGGACCTAATTTGGGAACCGGAAGAGGTAAGGAGTCCGAAATGTACCTCTGTGACTCCACATTGTGGAAACTCACTTGTAGTGTATAAGATGAACTAGATGGACCCATACTTACCCAAACATGGATTAATAGGTTCTACACATGACTATGAGGACAAACATGAGTGAAACGGTCTCAATCCAAGGGAGGAACATCAAATGGACCTAATTTGGGAACCGGAAGAGGTAAGGAGTCCGAAATGTACCTCTGTGACTCCACATTGTGGAAACTCACTTGTAGTGTATAAGATGAACTAGATGGACCCATACTTACCCAAACATGGATTAATAGGTTCTACACATGACTATGAGGACAAACATGAGTGAAACGGTCTCAATCCAAGGGAGGAACATCAAATGGACCTAATTTGGGAACCGGAAGAGGTAAGGAGTCCGAAATGTACCTCTGTGACTCCACATTGTGGAAACTCACTTGTAGTGTATAAGATGAACTAGATGGACCCATACTTACCCAAACATGGATTAATAGGTTCTACACATGACTATGAGGACAAACATGAGTGAAACGGTCTCAATCCAAGGGAGGAACATCAAATGGACCTAATTTGGGAACCGGAAGAGGTAAGGAGTCCGAAATGTACCTCTGTGACTCCACATTGTGGAAACTCACTTGTAGTGTATAAGATGAACTAGATGGACCCATACTTACCAAACATGGATTAATAGGTTCTACACATGACTATGAGGACAAACATGAGTGAAACGGTCTCAATCCAAGGGAGGAACATCAAATGGACCTAATTTGGGAACCGGAAGAGGTAAGGAGTCCGAAATGTACCTCTGTGACTCCACATTGTGGAAACTCACTTGTAGTGTATAAGATGAACTAGATGGACCCATACTTACCAAACATGGATTAATAGGTTCTACACATGACTATGAGGACAAACATGAGTGAAACGGTCTCAATCCAAGGGAGGAACATCAAATGGACCTAATTTGGGAACCGGAAGAGGTAAGGAGTCCGAAATGTACCTCTGTGACTCCACATTGTGGAAACTCACTTGTAGTGTATAAGATGAACTAGATGGACCCATACTTACCCAAACATGGATTAATAGGTTCTACACATGACTATGAGGACAAACATGAGTGAAACGGTCTCAATCCAAGGGAGGAACATCAAATGGACCTAATTTGGGAACCGGAAGAGGTAAGGAGTCCGAAATGTACCTCTGTGACTCCACATTGTGGAAACTCACTTGTAGTGTATAAGATGAACTAGATGGACCCATACTTACCCAAACATGGATTAATAGGTTCTACACATGACTATGAGGACAAACATGAGTGAAACGGTCTCAATCCAAGGGAGGAACATCAAATGGACCTAATTTGGGAACCGGAAGAGGTAAGGAGTCCGAAATGTACCTCTGTGACTCCACATTGTGGAAACTCACTTGTAGTGTATAAGATGAACTAGATGGACCCATACTTACCCAAACATGGATTAATAGGTTCTACACATGACTATGAGGACAAACATGAGTGAAACGGTCTCAATCCAAGGGAGGAACATCAAATGGACCTAATTTGGGAACCGGAAGAGGTAAGGAGTCCGAAATGTACCTCTGTGACTCCACATTGTGGAAACTCACTTGTAGTGTATAAGATGAACTAGATGGACCCATACTTACCCAAACATGGATTAATAGGTTCTACACATGACTATGAGGACAAACATGAGTGAAACGGTCTCAATCCAAGGGAGGAACATCAAATGGACCTAATTTGGGAACCGGAAGAGGTAAGGAGTCCGAAATGTACCTCTGTGACTCCACATTGTGGAAACTCACTTGTAGTGTATAAGATGAACTAGATGGACCCATACTTACCCAAACATGGATTAATAGGTTCTACACATGACTATGAGGACAAACATGAGTGAAACGGTCTCAATCCAAGGGAGGAACATCAAATGGACCTAATTTGGGAACCGGAAGAGGTAAGGAGTCCGAAATGTACCTCTGTGACTCCACATTGTGGAAACTCACTTGTAGTGTATAAGATGAACTAGATGGACCCATACTTACCCAAACATGGATTAATAGGTTCTACACATGACTATGAGGACAAACATGAGTGAAACGGTCTCAATCCAAGGGAGGAACATCAAATGGACCTAATTTGGGAACCGGAAGAGGTAAGGAGTCCGAAATGTACCTCTGTGACTCCACATTGTGGAAACTCACTTGTAGTGTATAAGATGAACTAGATGGACCCATACTTACCCAAACATGGATTAATAGGTTCTACACATGACTATGAGGACAAACATGAGTGAAACGGTCTCAATCCAAGGGAGGAACATCAAATGGACCTAATTTGGGAACCGGAAGAGGTAAGGAGTCCGAAATGTACCTCTGTGACTCCACATTGTGGAAACTCACTTGTAGTGTATAAGATGAACTAGATGGACCCATACTTACCCAAACATGGATTAATAGGTTCTACACATGACTATGAGGACAAACATGAGTGAAACGGTCTCAATCCAAGGGAGGAACATCAAATGGACCTAATTTGGGAACCGGAAGAGGTAAGGAGTCCGAAATGTACCTCTGTGACTCCACATTGTGGAAACTCACTTGTAGTGTATAAGATGAACTAGATGGACCCATACTTACCCAAACATGGATTAATAGGTTCTACACATGACTATGAGGACAAACATGAGTGAAACGGTCTCAATCCAAGGGAGGAACATCAAATGGACCTAATTTGGGAACCGGAAGAGGTAAGGAGTCCGAAATGTACCTCTGTGACTCCACATTGTGGAAACTCACTTGTAGTGTATAAGATGAACTAGATGGACCCATACTTACCCAAACATGGATTAATAGGTTCTACACATGACTATGAGGACAAACATGAGTGAAACGGTCTCAATCCAAGGGAGGAACATCAAATGGACCTAATTTGGGAACCGGAAGAGGTAAGGAGTCCGAAATGTACCTCTGTGACTCCACATTGTGGAAACTCACTTGTAGTGTATAAGATGAACTAGATGGACCCATACTTACCCAAACATGGATTAATAGGTTCTACACATGACTATGAGGACAAACATGAGTGAAACGGTCTCAATCCAAGGGAGGAACATCAAATGGACCTAATTTGGGAACCGGAAGAGGTAAGGAGTCCGAAATGTACCTCTGTGACTCCACATTGTGGAAACTCACTTGTAGTGTATAAGATGAACTAGATGGACCCATACTTACCCAAACATGGATTAATAGGTTCTACACATGACTATGAGGACAAACATGAGTGAAACGGTCTCAATCCAAGGGAGGAACATCAAATGGACCTAATTTGGGAACCGGAAGAGGTAAGGAGTCCGAAATGTACCTCTGTGACTCCACATTGTGGAAACTCACTTGTAGTGTATAAGATGAACTAGATGGACCCATACTTACCCAAACATGGATTAATAGGTTCTACACATGACTATGAGGACAAACATGAGTGAAACGGTCTCAATCCAAGGGAGGAACATCAAATGGACCTAATTTGGGAACCGGAAGAGGTAAGGAGTCCGAAATGTACCTCTGTGACTCCACATTGTGGAAACTCACTTGTAGTGTATAAGATGAACTAGATGGACCCATACTTATCCAAACATGGATTAATAGGTTCTACACATGACTATGAGGACAAACATGAGTGAAACGGTCTCAATCCAAGGGAGGAACATCAAATGGACCTAATTTGGGAACCGGAAGAGGTAAGGAGTCCGAAATGTACCTCTGTGACTCCACATTGTGGAAACTCACTTGTAGTGTATAAGATGAACTAGATGGACCCATACTTACCCAAACATGGATTAATAGGTTCTACACATGACTATGAGGACAAACATGAGTGAAACGGTCTCAATCCAAGGGAGGAACATCAAATGGACCTAATTTGGGAACCGGAAGAGGTAAGGAGTCCGAAATGTACCTCTGTGACTCCACATTGTGGAAACTCACTTGTAGTGTATAAGATGAACTAGATGGACCCATACTTACCCAAACATGGATTAATAGGTTCTACACATGACTATGAGGACAAACATGAGTGAAACGGTCTCAATCCAAGGGAGGAACATCAAATGGACCTAATTTGGGAACCGGAAGAGGTAAGGAGTCCGAAATGTACCTCTGTGACTCCACATTGTGGAAACTCACTTGTAGTGTATAAGATGAACTAGATGGACCCATACTTATCCCAAACATGGATTAATAGGTTCTACACATGACTATGAGGACAAACATGAGTGAAACGGTCTCAATCCAAGGGAGGAACATCAAATGGACCTAATTTGGGAACCGGAAGAGGTAAGGAGTCCGAAATGTACCTCTGTGACTCCACATTGTGGAAACTCACTTGTAGTGTATAAGATGAACTAGATGGACCCATACTTATCCCAAACATGGATTAATAGGTTCTACACATGACTATGAGGACAAACATGAGTGAAACGGTCTCAATCCAAGGGAGGAACATCAAATGGACCTAATTTGGGAACCGGAAGAGGTAAGGAGTCCGAAATGTACCTCTGTGACTCCACATTGTGGAAACTCACTTGTAGTGTATAAGATGAACTAGATGGACCCATACTTACCCAAACATGGATTAATAGGTTCTACACATGACTATGAGGACAAACATGAGTGAAACGGTCTCAATCCAAGGGAGGAACATCAAATGGACCTAATTTGGGAACCGGAAGAGGTAAGGAGTCCGAAATGTACCTCTGTGACTCCACATTGTGGAAACTCACTTGTAGTGTATAAGATGAACTAGATGGACCCATACTTACCCAAACATGGATTAATAGGTTCTACACATGACTATGAGGACAAACATGAGTGAAACGGTCTCAATCCAAGGGAGGAACATCAAATGGACCTAATTTGGGAACCGGAAGAGGTAAGGAGTCCGAAATGTACCTCTGTGACTCCACATTGTGGAAACTCACTTGTAGTGTATAAGATGAACTAGATGGACCCATACTTACCCAAACATGGATTAATAGGTTCTACACATGACTATGAGGACAAACATGAGTGAAACGGTCTCAATCCAAGGGAGGAACATCAAATGGACCTAATTTGGGAACCGGAAGAGGTAAGGAGTCCGAAATGTACCTCTGTGACTCCACATTGTGGAAACTCACTTGTAGTGTATAAGATGAACTAGATGGACCCATACTTACCCAAACATGGATTAATAGGTTCTACACATGACTATGAGGACAAACATGAGTGAAACGGTCTCAATCCAAGGGAGGAACATCAAATGGACCTAATTTGGGAACCGGAAGAGGTAAGGAGTCCGAAATGTACCTCTGTGACTCCACATTGTGGAAACTCACTTGTAGTGTATAAGATGAACTAGATGGACCCATACTTACCCAAACATGGATTAATAGGTTCTACACATGACTATGAGGACAAACATGAGTGAAACGGTCTCAATCCAAGGGAGGAACATCAAATGGACCTAATTTGGGAACCGGAAGAGGTAAGGAGTCCGAAATGTACCTCTGTGACTCCACATTGTGGAAACTCACTTGTAGTGTATAAGATGAACTAGATGGACCCATACTTATCCAAACATGGATTAATAGGTTCTACACATGACTATGAGGACAAACATGAGTGAAACGGTCTCAATCCAAGGGAGGAACATCAAATGGACCTAATTTGGGAACCGGAAGAGGTAAGGAGTCCGAAATGTACCTCTGTGACTCCACATTGTGGAAACTCACTTGTAGTGTATAAGATGAACTAGATGGACCCATACTTATCCAAACATGGATTAATAGGTTCTACACATGACTATGAGGACAAACATGAGTGAAACGGTCTCAATCCAAGGGAGGAACATCAAATGGACCTAATTTGGGAACCGGAAGAGGTAAGGAGTCCGAAATGTACCTCTGTGACTCCACATTGTGGAAACTCACTTGTAGTGTATAAGATGAACTAGATGGACCCATACTTATCCAAACATGGATTAATAGGTTCTACACATGACTATGAGGACAAACATGAGTGAAACGGTCTCAATCCAAGGGAGGAACATCAAATGGACCTAATTTGGGAACCGGAAGAGGTAAGGAGTCCGAAATGTACCTCTGTGACTCCACATTGTGGAAACTCACTTGTAGTGTATAAGATGAACTAGATGGACCCATACTTATCCAAACATGGATTAATAGGTTCTACACATGACTATGAGGACAAACATGAGTGAAACGGTCTCAATCCAAGGGAGGAACATCAAATGGACCTAATTTGGGAACCGGAAGAGGTAAGGAGTCCGAAATGTACCTCTGTGACTCCACATTGTGGAAACTCACTTGTAGTGTATAAGATGAACTAGATGGACCCATACTTATCCAAACATGGATTAATAGGTTCTACACATGACTATGAGGACAAACATGAGTGAAACGGTCTCAATCCAAGGGAGGAACATCAAATGGACCTAATTTGGGAACCGGAAGAGGTAAGGAGTCCGAAATGTACCTCTGTGACTCCACATTGTGGAAACTCACTTGTAGTGTATAAGATGAACTAGATGGACCCATACTTACCCAAACATGGATTAATAGGTTCTACACATGACTATGAGGACAAACATGAGTGAAACGGTCTCAATCCAAGGGAGGAACATCAAATGGACCTAATTTGGGAACCGGAAGAGGTAAGGAGTCCGAAATGTACCTCTGTGACTCCACATTGTGGAAACTCACTTGTAGTGTATAAGATGAACTAGATGGACCCATACTTATCCAAACATGGATTAATAGGTTCTACACATGACTATGAGGACAAACATGAGTGAAACGGTCTCAATCCAAGGGAGGAACATCAAATGGACCTAATTTGGGAACCGGAAGAGGTAAGGAGTCCGAAATGTACCTCTGTGACTCCACATTGTGGAAACTCACTTGTAGTGTATAAGATGAACTAGATGGACCCATACTTACCCAAACATGGATTAATAGGTTCTACACATGACTATGAGGACAAACATGAGTGAAACGGTCTCAATCCAAGGGAGGAACATCAAATGGACCTAATTTGGGAACCGGAAGAGGTAAGGAGTCCGAAATGTACCTCTGTGACTCCACATTGTGGAAACTCACTTGTAGTGTATAAGATGAACTAGATGGACCCATACTTACCCAAACATGGATTAATAGGTTCTACACATGACTATGAGGACAAACATGAGTGAAACGGTCTCAATCCAAGGGAGGAACATCAAATGGACCTAATTTGGGAACCGGAAGAGGTAAGGAGTCCGAAATGTACCTCTGTGACTCCACATTGTGGAAACTCACTTGTAGTGTATAAGATGAACTAGATGGACCCATACTTACCCAAACATGGATTAATAGGTTCTACACATGACTATGAGGACAAACATGAGTGAAACGGTCTCAATCCAAGGGAGGAACATCAAATGGACCTAATTTGGGAACCGGAAGAGGTAAGGAGTCCGAAATGTACCTCTGTGACTCCACATTGTGGAAACTCACTTGTAGTGTATAAGATGAACTAGATGGACCCATACTTATCCAAACATGGATTAATAGGTTCTACACATGACTATGAGGACAAACATGAGTGAAACGGTCTCAATCCAAGGGAGGAACATCAAATGGACCTAATTTGGGAACCGGAAGAGGTAAGGAGTCCGAAATGTACCTCTGTGACTCCACATTGTGGAAACTCACTTGTAGTGTATAAGATGAACTAGATGGACCCATACTTACCCAAACATGGATTAATAGGTTCTACACATGACTATGAGGACAAACATGAGTGAAACGGTCTCAATCCAAGGGAGGAACATCTCGTATAACTT